>JAHWXV010810134.1:0-21039 GCA_024586415.1 Phrixothrix hirtus
ATAAAACTTAAAGGTGAATATTTTGAAAAACAATAAAACAGTTTGTTCCAAAAAATTTGTTTTCTTTCCTAGTTTTTGTAACTATTTAAAAAGCAACCCTCGTATCATTTTTTAAGATCTATACTTCCGATTTTTAACATTTTCTAAAATATTTCTGATACGTTTCTACGAGTGAATTTATTTCAAAAATTAGTAGATTTTTACACCTATGTAACTTGAATTTTAATTCACTTTTGCGTAATTCCTAGAAACTTAAACGCACATCTAAGTCACTAGGTCAGATCTTTCCAATAGGTAAACTGCTAGTGATTAAACTTAATTTAGCAAAATATTTACCGAATTAAAATATTTTTGCGAGCCTCTTGAAAAAATGTTGGAAAATGATCGATTCTATTCTGAAACTTGACACCCTGTATCTAGTAAACAAATCATCTGTCAATCTAGGTTCATGTGAATTTTTTTCTTATTTTGATGAGTTCTAGCTGATGTAAAAAATTGTAACATCTTTAATTTTCACTTGTAGATTTATCATTCCTGCAACATTTAAAATCAGATCTGTTCCTGGTTACTTGTAGAATAAAATTTATTTCATCTTTCTATCTAACATATGTTATAAAGATCCTTTGTATGTACCTGTGTTAAATTATACCCCTGTGAGGCTGTCAGCTGACAAATACTCCAGACACATATACATGTCAAACTTTCTTATCCTTTGTGATTTTCCTCAAATTAAATACCAAACATAAAAATTTGTAGTCAATTCGAAGGGGTTTAATAGCAAACTTTAGGAAGGGAAATTAGTAATTACTAAGTAGCCAGCATACTGTTTCCAAGAATCAGTTACATATTGCGTTTATAAAAATAAATTTCGTTATAAGAGAATTGTTCTTAAATTGAGGTACGTTAAACATTCGTGTTTAAAGTGTGATTACCTGTTTATTGGTGTCATACAGGATGGGTAATGATTATTTAGTTATTTCAGTAGCAATATTCGAATGCGCATTTATAGCTTCATAAACCACTGGGGTTTAACTTTTAATAATGTTCAAAAACTGCGTGATTATTTAATATCAAATTAAAATATTTATGTTTAAGATAAAATTAATTTTATTTTTCTTATATTACTTAAGAGATATTTTAAAGAGAAGCATTTTAATATTTTACAATTTGTATACAGTTTAAAAGCCGTATATTAAAAGTTTTAATTCAGACACGAAAACTCATAACTTTGTACATTTTTAACAAGAAAATGGTAAGCAAAGGGGTTTTCAATTTGTAAGGTATTTTCTACATGAGATCGCAAAGTTAATTCCAAACTTTACTGTTAAGGTTCCCCTCTAGAAATGAGGTCGAAGAATCGTTAAAACCTTTCCAATTATATCAAAAATCTCTAAAAATGCGAGCACCCTCTTGAGGGATAAGGTTTGTATTATAAATTTTAGCATTGCGTTTTTAAATTTAAAATATTTTAATGAGATACTTACGTGTTTATTCTAAACTTACGTATCGTCCCTCAAATAGTTATTAATCATATGTGATAGTTAGTCGTCAACTTTGGGGTAGCGGAGAATAAATTCTTTACAATTAGAAATTTAATTGAAAAGATCAAAATAACTGCAACATTGTTATGTAGTATATAAGATTGTGCAGAACACTTACATGTTCACAATACAAGGTTGCACAAAGGCTTGAAGATTGATCGGGGCGCACACCCTTTCCCGGTGAGCGACCCCGCGATCCCCGCAACTCCTAACCGTTACCCAGGCAACCTAGGCTTGTGGCCATTTAAGCCCCTTTATCCTGCGGTATTCATTTTCGACAATTGAATAAGTACTCAGGGAGATAATGATATTTGCATCTTGATGATCAGTAAGGATCTTAAGTGGCTGTTTAATCTTGATGTACATTACGATATTGTAGTTTTTATATCAACTTTAACTTATTATCGTATACCTATAATGATAAAACTTTGACTAAACTAATTTATTTAACGAACGATCAATTTCATGGAAATAGGTATTGGATAAGTTATAAAAACATCATGAATTTTTAATGAGATCGTAAATGCGACAACTGTAGCTGAATGTTGTTGACCGTGAAGTAGACATACTACAAATTGGATAAAGCTTAGAAACCGCTAATAACAAACCCAACCACAGATGTAGGACTATAACGCTATTATGTAATTAAGCATTTAAGTGATCCAGGTGCCGAAATGCTCTGTTAAGTGTATCCTGAGGCTTTCTAAGGTCGATGAAATTTGAATTGTGTCTTTATAATGCTCTTCAATAATCATTTTATACATCATAGAAAAATAATAAACTTTTATTTTCATTCATGTCCCAGAGTTAATTTATTTAAAGTTCTTTTTCATTTAAATATTCCATTATGTTTCTTTACTCTAAAAAGCAATACATGTAAAATCATTAATCGAAATAATATCAAATATTTGAAAATAATAATAATAATAATAGTAATCTTGGAACTTTTAAGCTTCTTTCATTCTCAAAGATTGATGTCATTACTATCCACACATTGCTAAAAGTGCCCTTACGCGTTGTCAATATCTAAAAAAATTACCACCTAGAAACACGACCTACGTTATTCGCAGCTATATAAAATTAAAAATTTTATAATTAAATATCTCTATTGGTAGATAACGATACATAGAAGAAAAGATGACTAATTTTTAAAAATTGGAAATAGAAAAGTATTAGAAAAATTCGCTTTAACAGGAATCGAAACTGGGAATGTAGGATGGATCTTTGGCGCGCTTACCGTTGCGACAACGAGTTCGTTTCACGGCAAAGTCAACCTTTTTCTTTAAATGCCTATTTTTACCTTATTAATATGTATATTTAACAGACTAATTGATTGATAATCTCAAGTACGATTCCCGGTTGAACGAATTTTTCAAATACTTATCTATGTTCAATTTTTAAATTAGTCATTTTTACTTTCAGTTTCTACCAGCGAAAAGGTAGTGTATATCTCTATGTATACAAACACTTTATACATATTAAATTACATAAAAGAACCCCTTTAATCCGTATCCGTTTGTCCGGACTTTCGGTTAATCTGGGCGAACGAATTAAAAATTTTGGATCGTCAGACAACTTCTGTTTACAATAATAAAAAGCGACAGATAAAAGAGAGTAGTGTCAGATGTCATCAATTTTCAATAATTTCCAAAATGCCGTTTCCTGGTTTTCCTTACTTCCATTGCTTTATGAATTAGTTTTTAATTTATTTCTTGTAGCGTGTCATCAGTAGGTAATATAAAATATACTTTAGGTTACACTCAAGGTTTGTGCGGTTTGCCATTTTTGGATTAAATTATCAAGCCTAAATTAAAGTTAGGTGTTCTTTTAAAATGAATATAAGTAATCACTTTTTCATATCAAAAGTTGTATTAGGGTCATCTACTGGAAGATTGAAAAGTGTTATTTAAGCGGACAGTAGAAATAATATTAAAACAATTTGACGAAAATATTTCATATCGCACAAACAGTTCAGTAATATAGAGGGTGTCCGGGATATAAAAAGCATGTGTACACAGACCTTTAGAGATCACAAATCTGTAAAGAATTTTAACGTACGTGAAAAAAATGTTTTACAAATTTTCACGCAAAAATCTATCATGAATGTACGAAGATGCTTTACTATTAAACGTGATTAATACATAAATACACTTTATGTTTTTTACAAACATCATATTACATTTGCTATTAAAGAACTTTTTCCAGTTAAGGCCGTCAGCTGTTTTAATAAAAAGTAGTGGAACACATTTATTTAAATGGCTTAAATTTTCTTTTTTTTTAAAACTATCACTTATTAACTATAATTAAGTGTTTATAAATTACTATTATGTTAAATATCTAAAATTGACATGTTTTAATTACGTCAAATTTGTATTTAATTTCAACCCAATACATTTATCAAAAGCCATTTAATGTTATATTAAAGCGACTTAATGCAATGTAGAACATTTTCAAAGGTGAGTTATTTAAAAAATGGTTTCATATTCTATAATACGAGTTCAGATATATTTAAAATATTTGTTTTTTATTTTAAAGAAATTATAAACTTGCACAATAACATTACTAGACATTTTAAGGAAGATATAACTATTTCAAAAGTAACTAACGTATCATATTTGTGGGTATTTGATAAACAACTGAGAACATACAATAATGGTACTCTGAAATCGTTTGCGCCGTACCAAACCTGAACTATTGTCCGGATTTGTTCTTACAGAGTCTAAGCAGGTATAGTGGGTTAGTCATTTCTTGTTGAGTACAGTTGACCAAGTTAAAAAGCAGGGACGGGCTGAAAACTTCAAATGCAATTATTTCGAAAACTATGTAATTTTTATACACATGGTTTATAAACATTTTTTGTCACGCATACCAAGATGTATCTGTTGTTAAAGTAATGTTCCTTATATCCCGGATACTTTGAATAATAATGTAAGAAAAACAACATCTCTGAATAAATTACGTCACTTTTTGACAAAATTAATCGTTTCATCTACTTTTATGCTTGAATTTCCACACCTAGTTTAATCGATAAATCAAGTTATCATATTTCCAGCAACATCATGTCTTTAATTTCTTTTATTTGTAATTTTGATAATGTCAATTTTCAGTTGTTAAAAGTCAATTAGTGCTGGCATTAAGATTTTATGAACATTTGTAACAAGGAAATTATTGGAATGAATCAAAATGTCACAGGTGCTGATTTTAACATATCTTTCCGTTTCGAAATCCCCTGAATACTTTCATGCTGGTTCTAGGGTGATAGTTGTTTGTCGTTTTGGTCTACGACAACTCAAAGAGAACTTAACGGATTGCTATTAATTTCATGTAGAGTAGGGAAAGTTCTCAAGAAATGGAAAGCTTTTGGTGATGATCTGTAGATGGGGTTAGAGGAGGAACAAAATTAAATGAAGCGAACATTCTTGATTAGACCATGTCAAACTATGTATTTAGATGTATATAGTTGGACCTTTTTTATGTAGATATTTTCGAATATGGCGGATTTTTAAAAATATCTCTAGGGTCGTTTTGTCCACGATAACTCAAAAAAATTTAACGAAATCCTATCAAATTTAGAAGGTGTAAATTACATAAGTTTCTCTGATGATTTTGGGGGTGATAAAGTTCATCCAAAGTGAAATGTCCCCTAAAGTATTAGGTCTTAAAATTTTAAACTCAAAGGTAATGAATAACCTACGATTTAACGAAATGATCCCTATGGCTAGAAACAATAATTCTCATAATTGAAAACTAATTAATGGAGCTTAGAACAAGAAGTATTGAAGTAGACAATTAGGTCAGCAGTTCCCAACAATTTACAACGATTTTTATTTAAATTTTATTAAACTTAATACACAGTAATCATTAATACAATATATAATTTTGTTTTAATTAAATATATAAGTGGTAATTAAAGTGTGTACTTAAATAATATTGTACAATTAATTTCCGAAATACAATAATTATTTTCTCTTGATCGTAAGGTCCTTTTCGAGAATAGTTTTATCTATGCAATTGTAATATTTAACGCAGTTTGACCGATTTATCCGCTACCAAAGGAAATTAATTGTACAATATTATGTAAGTGCACACTTTATTAATGACACCTATATATTTAATTAAAGCTATTGCATTTATGATTATTGTGTATTAAATTTAAATAACTGTTAATAAAATTTGAATAAAAACCATCTGAAATTATTAAGAACTGCTGACTTAATTGTCTACTGGAATACTTGTCGTTCTAAGATCCATTAAGTAGTTTTCAATTATGAGAACTGTTGCACCTAGCCATAGAGTTCATTTTATTAAATCATAGGTTATTATTTACCTTTTAGTATAAAATTTTAAGATTTAATACTTTAGGGGACATTTTACTTTGGATGGACTTGAACTAAAGGGGTTGGATGGGGTGACGGGTGGAACAGAAAGTTATCAAGAAAACATATTTCTGATTGAACTAAGTGCAAGAACATATTGAAGTATTTATAGTGGCATATATTTGTTTAGCTACTTTGAAAAATGGTGGATTTTTCAAAAATAATGCAAACGTTTCAAGAGTGCATATTGTGTTATTTGCTTTGGTAAATGTTGATTTTAAAGGCGTTAGATTATTAAACAGATTTGAAATTCCAGTAAAAGATGAAAGTATAACATCAATATTTATGAGGCAGAGTTATTTGTCCTTTTTTATAATACAATAAATAGCAATGAGCGGTCTACTGTTTCCAGAATACAAAAATGTTAATATATTAAAGCAAATAAAGAAAGAATGTAATAAGTTAACAATTATAATAAATTATTATCGGAATTCATGTGTTGCAAAAGATGTGAACTTGGTTGATCCATCCGTAGAGGGCACTGTTAGCATCGTGTTCCATAATTATATTCTCAAATTCTACAATAATAATTATTCGAATATAAATAATTGATCATAATCAAATGTTAAATTTTGGCCGTGAGAGATTTATTTTTAAAGTTGGCAACTCATAATACCTTTAGCTAATAAATAAGTGTTTAATTAAATAGCAATAAAAAAATTATATTAAATGACTATAAGTAAATACAAATAGGAAACACTGCAAAGAATGTGAACCTGGTTAATACATCCCTAGAAGTCACTGTTATCAGTGTGCTCCATAAATATATTCTGAAATTGTACAATAATAGTTAGTCGAACATAAATGATGATTCGTAATCAAATATTAAATTTTGGCGCTAGGAAAAATTTATTTACTTTCAAAAGTTGGCAATTCACAATGTCTTTATCTATTAATAAGTGTATTAGTTTAATTATATAATAATAAAAAAATTATATTAAATGAAGAGTAAACATTTGCGTTTGTAATCCCTAAAATATAGTTAAAACAGTTTAAAGAATTGACGGTTAGATTTAAGAACAATCAAACTATAATTCAAATCAAAGTAGATAATTAAATACTTCAAATTAGAAATAGACACGAATAACCTCTAATTTTAACTAAGTTATTTTCAAATTTTAAAGGAATTTCATTCTAGTTTTGAAATTTAAACATTTATAACTCAATTTACAATAAAAAATTAAGTGCGATTTAAATTTTAGATTTTAACTGCACAAAGGATTGGTGATTTATATAACACAGTAAATACTGTGAAAATAGTCACTAAGACATCTGCTCGATTGATAACAAAATGGAACTCTTCTAGTCGTCACCAAATATAATACAATTGACTGTCTAGATAATTTAACGAAGCATTAAGTATAATAATTCAAACTCATCATACTTTATCCTATAATCAATGAATGAAGATTTACCTTCAATTGGCTGAGATCAATCAATTAATAAGTACTGAAATGAAACTTCAAATTTAGCTCCTTCGGCATCTGATTGCAGTCAGTGCTTTAATACATTATCACGTCCAACACAACTTGAAAGGTCCTGAAACAATGACAAAAAATTACGATCATGTTAATATCAGAACAACTTTGATGCTAATCTTAAATAATACAAATTTTTATTATAAATTATAAAATAATGAAACAAAAACATTTTTAATAAGGAATATTAATTAAAGAAAAATATAATAAGGTAAAATACGAAATGCAGTTGTGCGTATGCTTATTACAAGAGTTATTAGTCAACATCCCATAACACCTTGTGAAGTTTTGGCAAGTGCAATATGAACACTTTCGAGAAATGATGAAGTTCAAAAACTAGAATTGTAAAACAACAATTTAACGTGATTTTTATAATGTAAATGGAGTTTAAAAACTATCACATTTGATTATGGTAATTAAGAATAAAATAAAGAAATTTTGGGGATGTACTATATACGAATCTAAATAAATAAATTCATACAAAGTTAGACATTCGAATCGAAATTAAACTTCTAGTAGATGGTAATAAACAAACTGAAAATGTAAGCGTAGAATTGATTGTTACATGGAGTTATCGATTACAGGAACAGTTTTATGCGTAGTAGAGATAAATATATATTTTAAATAAAGTTAGACAAGTGCTTTAAAATTACAGACAATATCTATTAGGACAGAAAGAATAAGTATTAATTGCATATAGCTAATTTATTTAGAAATAAAGCGAACTTATTCTCGAAAATTTTAAAGCGCTTTAATTTTCCGAAATAGAAAGTGACAGATCTGAGATAAAGTATTTACAACACCCAAGTCATTTACTAACATAGAACAGTAAGTTCGATTCGAAGAAGTTATTCGAAACAACGTTCGCTTGCTTTAACTTACATTTTTATATCTCAGGGCACTACCAAAGAAAGAATTATACTTTCCTGAATTATTACCTAAATGAAATGTTCTATCAAAATGGCTTTACATTTCTTTAATAAAGAGAAATCTGATAAGTTGGAATGTTGTATTAAAATTGAGAGAAATGAGAATATTGGATCGAAAGACATCCTAATTCGCAATATATTGCAAAACCTTTCGAAAATTTACTAAATTTTGGAACTTTCGAAAAATAGTGCTAATATCCAATAATATTTTAATGAAAGTCTATTATCTTCAACAGGAATAACTGTCAGAGGAATACACGTTCCAAAATCTAGAATTCGCCCAGTTTTAATAAAAGTAAATATCAGATCCATAAATAAATCGGCCACGGTAGATGGATTTGAGGAAAACGGTTATTGTAGGGCAGGAGTCGACAACCTTTTTCTCATAAATAGCAATTTTTAGGATTATATGTAATATATATGCAATTTAATCATTAAAATAGCCGCATGCCGCTCAGAAGCCGCAAGTTGCCAGCCCCTATCCTAGGAAAATAGGATTATAATTGGTGCATTAATATACATGTATCAGTAGCAGCCTAACTTTAACAGAAATATTATAGTTGAAATTTGATTTGACAACTGTGTTTTATTTTCTCTATTCAGATTTCGGGGTTCATCGTATTTTATTTTGCTATAACCTCATAACTAGCTTTTAATTGGAAATTTTGGGCGTGAAACCTTGTATTTAGTTCTTATTAGTTATTATTCCTTATATATGTCTAGAGGGTATTTCCACTAAATTTATCGGTAAATTAAATTATAACAAGCTATCATTTAAATTTCAGTTTTCAGTGGGATATGAAATTTTTCCGTAGGGAGTAACTTAGATACACGCATGCCAGCTAAAGTCAATACATAATCTGCGAATTATCTATAGTAATAATATCAAAAAATTTGATGGCAAGAACTTTATTATTAAATTAAAATAGGCAGTTTATTTACAATACTTACAATAAAAGTACGAAATGATCACCATTTAATGTTTTATTTCACAGCAATTGCAACAAAAAATTACAAAGCTAATTAATAACAAAATATGACAAAGTCAAACTGTCAATTTTACAGATAATTGTTACTGAGAATGGATTAAGCTAAGACATTAATGTTTTTTTCTTAGCGCACTGAGAACTGGAATTTAAACGATGGCATGCTACACAAGGCTTCTACGTGAATTAAGATGCACGAAAATGGACTATATAAGGCGTGCTAGCAAAGATATTGTCCACTAACATCTTTAAGGCAAAAGGAACAGTCGAAATGTCGTGAGGGAGTCCAACTAAGCACATTTGTGTAAAATTCACCGTCTTCTATGGATGTAGCCATCATAATGCTCATGTTTGTCATGTAAAATTTGAACCTTAAACCGACTGTATTTTGGTGTAACGCCAGTATAATATGACATTCTAGCTTTCTACAATGATTTACAAATACCTTAAATTCTTTTACTTGTGAATTACATTCTCCATTTGCCTTAAATATTTCTTAGTAATGGGCTTAACTTTACTCTATAATACAGCTTGTTTTAATGTTTAACTTTTAAAATAGGTCAATTTATCACGAATTACGATTGTAGAAAATATTTATTTAGTTTTCATTTATAGTCCATAATTTTCTTTTTAAAGTAATGGAATGATTTTGATAGAGGCTATATTTTACATGATCGTTAAAAGTATCAAATTCAGATTAAGAGGAGTTTGTTTTAGAAATTGTTTTTGCCATTTCCACACATTATTTCGTAATCATTCTATAAAACCACTAGTTAGTTTACCAAATTTAGTTTCAGATTATCTTAATTAAATTAGCTATATAATATGCAGCTAAATTGAATTTAAAAGAGGAGAAAAATTAATATTTTTCATTTTGCTTACATTGAAACACGAAATAACTAATAATATTTTGCAAATTTTTACAGTTAAACCAATTTTTGTCGTATTTTCGCTCTTGTAATTACAGGAGTTTTTGAATATTAATTTAGATAGTTTTGAAGTGTTGACGAATAACTTATTGTCAAAGCAATGAAATTATTTTCATTTCGAAATGTTGCTCGTCTTAGTAGAATAACTGTTAAAACAAAAATGTGCGCAAAATTTAATGATATTTCATATTCATACTTCGGCAGGTTATTTTTCGAAGAACTTTTACGGTAAAGCTTATCGTTAGCTATGTTTGTATATTTATATTCAATGGTTATGCTAAGGTCGTTACAAAACTTAAAAAATTAATTAAATGTTTCGTGCCGTATATGTGTTACACTTGGTAATACACAAATGTATAAAAATGTTTTTAAAAATTATCTCAGTAAATGACTTGAAGAATAAGAAACTGGCGTGTGATGAAGAATATGCCGCTACTCTATTCGTTGCAGAATTAGTGCAAATTCATTCGCGGCTTCCATTACGAAGACGCTTGCTCAGAGATTCTTCATGCCATCTTGGTTATGATTTGCTAAAAGTTGCACTGTAATCACAGTTATAAAATCATCTGCAGTAAAGATCTGTCTGCAGCTCCGAGTCTATTAACAGTAAATACATCAGTCTGAATGAATTAAACTATAAAGTACTCCTTTTATGGGAAAATTAGTTATAGTTTTATACAAAAAAATAAAGGAAGGGGGCAGAAAGATCTCTAGTTGCACTCATGTGAACAACAGTCAGTACTTTGCTTTGTACAACAGAAAGTCCAAACCCGTACGTAAGGGTGGTCGAGGTGAGCCGAAGACCACCACTATTTTATGAAGGTCCATTATTTTGGGTTGATTCTAAAAATATTATATACTAGTAATCGTTAGTACAGCTATCTACTATTTTAAAAAAATTAGAGAAAGAGATTAAAAAGAGAAAGTATGAAAGAGTACATAATAAAGTGGAGGAAAATCACTAATAACATTGATTTTATGTGAAAAATAGACACTCAAGTAAAAGGATCCACTGTTTTACAACTTCGACCCCTCCACGAAAAATGTTTGTGTACGGCCCTGAAATTCCATTTCATTTACACTGTACGCGCAATTTGCTGAATAAACAAACTTTTAATTGCTCTTGTAATCAATCAAAAGGTTTAAAGGCTCCCCCTTATTGAAACCCTTCAAACTGGTAATAAAACCTCATGCATGTTTAGATATATATCTACCTATCCTTACGAATATGGCCATAGCTTCTAAAGTGATGTTCAACGCGGATTTTTTGTAGCCAATTTTCATTTTATAACATTGTGTCAGACCATAACATAACGATTTAATTCGTAAAATGTACTTTACTAACTCCTTTTCAAGTTCTGGAAAACTTCTTGAAAACTGTCTTACAACCAGTACACTTTGATTGTGCAGTCTTAGGTTCGGCGGAAGTTTTATAAGCTTAACAAGATAGCCTAGATATGTGGACTCTGAATATCCTTGCAACCTCCAGAAGCTCCATTTCCTTTTCTAAAACCTCTTATAATTCACCTTTTTACGATTTTGTTGCCTTCTATTTTCGAGAATGCCTCCCTTTTTCGCATATTTAAAACAAAATAAACAATAATTTTCTCTATTAAGATATTTTATCTACTTATAGTTTATTCAAACGTATGTTTCTTCAATTAAGATTTCAATATTAGTATTTTGCTACTAAAGCGGACGCTCAAATCCTATAAGAAGCTGGAGCATCGCTTATTGACGCATAATTTCAACTATTTTCTCGTATCAAATGATATGTACTTTGTATATTCATTTGTATAGCATTTTCTTTTAAAACAATAAAAATTTTAGTTACCAACAGATATTGCTCGATTATGCAGGGCTAAATTATGATAAAAGCTAATCAATTTCAATTATACAGGTTTGAAGTGACTATAAATTAAAAACGGCACAAGTTGTAAAAAAGATAGTTTTATCTTTAAATACGATAGATAATGCCATTTTATATATTAAGTTTGAAAAATTATGTCTTCAAGATGGGGGCCGTCAGCAGCAATACATTGTTCAAGGTGGTTCCTAAAATTTTCAACAGATCTCCGGCACATTTCAATTGGTATTGCATTGATTTCTTCAGTAATTCGATCTTTTAATTTTTGTAGGTTGAGGGCGATATTTAAAAGATTTCTCCTTTAAGTAGCCCCAGAGAAAGAAATTACAAATGCTCAAATCGGGTAGGCGTACCGGCCATCTCACGACACCACTCAGATAGACCAACCGCGCGGGGAACATTTCTCTTAAAATAGCCATAGAGTTTCGAGCTGTATGGGCAGTAGCGCCATCCTTTTGAAACCAAAGATTCCCCAAGTCATGTTCTTCTGCAATTTCTTCTAATCTGGGCTGCAGAAAACTTCCTAACATTGAAACATAACGGGCCGAAGTGACAATCACAGTCCTGCCTTCTGCTTCAGAAAAATATGGAACTATCACGCCAAATTTGGATATGGCACGCCATACTATCGCTTTAGCAGAATGAAGTGGCTTCTGGTCAAGCAGTTACGGGATATTTGCTGCCCAGTAGCGGAAATTCTGTTTGTTAACCGCTCTAGACAGATGAAAACCCGCTTCGTCACTGCTGAAAAATATTGATTCTGGACAGATATTCTGAAGCATTTCATGATAAAGTTTCGTGCGATTTACACGGTCAGTTACACTTAGTTCATGTACAAGCATAATTTTGTATGGATAGAATGACAAGTATTCATGAATAATCCTCCTCAAAGAACGGCGAGGCATTCCTATGGCAACTGCATGCTTCCGAGCCGATCGTCTAGGTGACCGTTCAACTGCTGTTCTAACTAACTGAACATTTTGCGACATTCTTACCATTCTTGGTGCCCCATGTTTATCTTCACGTAGGGTACTTTTAATTTTTTCTAATCGTCGAACCCTTGACCGAATAGTGCTTGCAGAAGGAATTTAAACGCCGCGTGGAATATTGAGATGGCGTCGAAAAACTCTTTGCGTTGAGATGACAGAACGGTTGTTTTCGTAAAAAGTGTACATAACGAATCCGCGATGCATTCCCGTCCAAATCATGGTTACAACTGACAATGGGATGATCTAGTGAACACAACGACACTACTTACTTCCCCTTCTCCTCGCCTTAGCCTGAACAGTGACCAATACAAATCGCTCAGTCGGCTCTGCCCCACACTATATGTTGTATGTTCGGTATTATGAAGTACTTGGAAAATAACAAGCAATACGGGATCCTTAGTATTCCATAGTATCCATATCACTACCTATCTTGAGAAATAAACATTCCTTTCGGTTAATGTCACTGTTAAATAATCATTATAACATAAAGATAAGACCGAATAAGACTTATGATGACTCTATAATATCCTTGCTATTGGCCTCTGTGAGACGGATGCAGTTTACTACTTCTTGCAATTGGAGGAACATTTTAATGTTAATAGTATGTGCCTCGGTGTGGCTGCATATTTTCATAAATAACGATTTAGTATGTACCGACAATTTGCCGAGTGCAGTTGTTGCCATTTTTTGCACTCTTGCGGTCCTTTAGATAGAAATGGCTATTCAGTGTATTGTAAGTCTGATTAGCTTCTTTAAAGTACACTATTTTCACCACCTACTTTTATTACTTTATCTGCTTTTTATGTTATAACATATCATAAGAGATTATAAAGCCAAACAAGCGGGTTTGGCACGATTTATAGAATAGAATTTAGTTACATGAAGAATAAGTGAGTGACAGTTCAGACCAATGAAGAAGTTGTAGAAGAATACAATATTGATAGTGAATCGGAGCAAAAATTCTTGATAATCAAATGTAGGGAACTTTTTGTTAAGTAGATGAAA
This sequence comes from Phrixothrix hirtus, assembly GCA_024586415.1. Classification (NCBI taxonomy): domain Eukaryota; kingdom Metazoa; phylum Arthropoda; class Insecta; order Coleoptera; family Phengodidae; genus Phrixothrix; species Phrixothrix hirtus. Next base: position 14,101 of record JAHWXV010810134.1, read on the forward strand.
ATGAACAATATTTTATAGTTATCAAATGAGTAAAACTTGTGCCATCAAGGAAATTCAGGGTTTGAATTAGGGTTGAAAACAAAGCAATGTCTTCCAAAGACAAGATTGATCACTAGTATTTGAAAACCACTTTCGAAATGTGGAAGTATTGTCTCCTAAATCCTGTTATTGGCAATAGAAACAAAAATATAAACTCACCAGTAGCTAAAATATATTCAAGAGAAAAAGTGATGACCATATTGTTAGCTATGAGACTGTAATATTTGGTATGATCTTGTAACCTGTGATCATTTAAGTTTCAGTTCCCAGTGAGCTATGTAATGTTTCCGTAGAGCGTAGCTTAGACACACGTACGCCAACCAAAACCAATATATATCCTGCAAATTATCTTTAATAATCATTTTAACAAATTTGGCAGGAAGAACTATATTATTAAATTAAATTCTGGAAAACGTTCTGTAAAATGTTAAGTGCCTTATACTGTTATTTAATTTTTATTACTACAATGTTTTATTTGACTGTAATTCCAACAAAAACTTATAAAACTAATTAGCAACATGAATTTTTCTTCATAGCCCACTGGAAACTGAAATTTAAATGATCGAATGCTACATATAACCAATGTAAACAGCATAATTTTAGTTACGCTAAAGCAGTGAGATATCACCCTGATAATATTCCAGAATGCAAGTACCGTTTATATTTGTTATATATTATCTGAAATTCTTAATCTGTTTAATAGATATTGAATTTCTATCTTTTGTTTTAATTTAAAATAATTATTGTTGTGAAAATTTCAAATCAGTGTACAGTATGTTATGGTAGACTGGTTCAATGCATGTAAAATTAATTGATGCTGTTACCAACCTTAGGTGGCAAAAGTTACGTTATATACAACATTTAGATAGTTAAGTTTCCCCTGGCGCTTATTGAAAAAACTTTCATAAATTAGACGTTTGATAAGATTTCGCCATTAGAAAACTTGTTAGCACAATCGTTTAGTAACTAGATTAGACGTTAAAGCCCTCAAACGTGAGTGAAGATGATGCCCTTCTGCTTAATACCTAATTAAAATTAAAATACAAATTAACAACAATGTTTACTTGCATACTTTAATTTAAACAACAATTTCATTCCAAATTTAAATTCATACGGTGTTGCGTTAAACTCTTCAATGATAACGGCTATGCGATCATGCAAAATTGCGGATTTTGGGATACCAAAAATTTTCATCCTGACCACTGTACGGTTTGTTGCGGAATAATGATAAAATAAGTTATCGGGTCATATTTCCTTGATAATGGTAACGGTACAAGCATTACTTTTAACGATCCAGCAGGATGGGGAAAGTATCCATACCGCAGTTGCCACAATAAATCGGTTAAATCAACTTTTCGTTGACTGAATAGTTTCGCGCAATTCCGAAGTCAGTTTACCGGCACGATACGCTTACCGAGTACAACGTTGTGGAGCGCGTATATATGAATAAACCTACAACAACTCTAGGAGAATATCCGGTACGTATGGAAAAGCTATCGTCTATGTAAGGCAGAAAACAAAAACCATTTCCAACCAAAATTTGTTAGATTCACTTTAATTGTATATAAGATTTAATAAAATCCATTCATTAATACTAAATTTATCATATTTTAAAAGTAACTCTGACGTTTGGCTGGCCCTACAGTCACATAACAATGCTGGTCTACTACAGATATAGAGTAGAAGTGAACATTTTAACTTCGAATATTTCTAAAATGGCGCTTTATAAATGAATTTCAAGGAAATTGTCATACTTGCGTTAGCATGATTGTTGGTTTTTATTTTCGATACACTCTGTATAAAGTAGAAATGTGAAGATTTTGTTTTATATACAATGTTATGAACTAACTTTCATAAATTTGTGTGTATAATTATGTTTGTTATTACAAATAAGAATTAGATTTTGCATTTTTAAATAAACCGCCCGACACTCCTTGATTCTATCTCATAGTATGCAACCCAATATACAATTGCTAAATATTTTATATTATTAGCTATTTTACTTGTCTCACATACAGTAAAATTTCTGTCTAGATTTTTAAATTAATTACCTAAAAGGAATTTTCAAAAGAATATCTTGCATTATTTTTAAATCTTGCTGAAGTAATTAATTTAAGAGTCTAAAAGATTCCATTTTTTGTGATGTATGTAAAGACTTCCTTTTTAAAAATTGCTTTTGAGACTGATAATAGTTATAAATATTTAACAACTCTGTGTTGGGTTGCTTATTATGAGGTAGAAACGCCTTTATTAAAGAAACGCTCTTTTAGAACGTTACAATGTCATGAATTACTTCTTCGTCCAAGCTCTGGAAATATAAACTAGCATTTATATTGGCGTTGTTCAGAGTTTGGCACAGGAAAACGAAAAAACAAGTTCGTTAGTTTTTAATTAAAATCTTAGTACACTTTTCCTGTAGTTGAATATTAATGAATTTAATGTTATGAGTATTCAATGCCAATAACAAACAGTTTATATATTTCAAAACATTCAGAGCATCGTTTGATAAATAGAAATAACTTTCTTGGTGCATGAAAATGATACTTACGCGGTTTTATTAATTGCATTTTGGCAACTACATCAAACGTATTATTTATTATTCCTTGAAACTACGTAGAAAAAGAATTAAAAATATTCGAATTTAATCAATTTAATTTCGTAACTGATACCTACTAGATGCGGAATGAATAGTTCTGAACAGTTGCAATTACAATTGAACTAATTGATATAAATAGAAAGATTGGTTGACAAGAATGAGATTTTAATTAGATTATGTTATATCTTTGGAAATACAAGTCTTTCACCTTATAATAAAGTAGTTAATGAACATAAAATAAATTCAGAGAACTATTCAAACTGAACTAATTTAAAGCTTTTATGTTGTGATGTGAACAGAGCATTGATTTAAACGAAAACCGTCCATCTTTTATCCTGAAAATGGAAGAAAATGCAATAAAATCTGTCTGGTTGGTGACGTATGCGACACACGAGAGGCGGCGAGATTGGATGAGCCGCCCCCGCGCCTCGCAACCTTTCTAGTTCTGGAATCAATCAGCCAGCTGAATCCCGGGACCCAGATTGAAAGACTCGGAGACCTGACACTCGCAGAAAGAGTGCAAAGACTTCAGAATCAGATATACCACTTTGGAATGAAGCTTTGATTGGATTTTGGATGCGGCGGATTTGGTTTGCTTCAATTTAGTTATATAGAAATGCAGCATGAAAGCATTTTAAAGTACCTCAACGCAGGTTTTAAAAGTAAATTCAAAATTATATTTTGTGAATTCCTGCTGCCTTTACTTCTGATTATAATGTAATTTTGTAGCTGCTGCTGATTTTGTTGCTAAACTATAGCTGTACTACCGTATACCACACTGTATATTGCACAGCTGCTAATGAAAAGTTAAACTGAGCTTTCCAACTTTCGTAGTTATTAGTTAGACTAACCGCGATCTAAACACCTTAATCTTTTTTAATATTCATAAATAACATTAATTTTTGTTTGGTTGGTATTTAAAATAATCTTAATGAAGAATATAGCAATTTTATAAGTATATTGTAAAATAATTATATTTAAAACGTTTTACTTGAAGGTACGCTAATTTACTTCGACTCAAATGTAAATGTACAACTTGTATTGTTGTAGAACGTACTAAAATACTTTTGCTAGAATAAAGTTTAATAGCCCACAAGTTTCCTCTAAATTTGAAGTAAGCATTTCTCGCTTCCTGTAATTTGGAGCCTACGCTAAGTTGTACAATTCCTGCAATTCCTTTTGCCGTTTGGAGATAATTATCTTATTTTCTGAAAAACATTTTAGACTTCATTTAGAATATATAACGAAATTAATTTGCCGCTCTTTTTAAAAATTGTCCGTAGGAAAAACTGTGTATATCATTTGAGTAGTAATTAGTTGGAAGATAAATATTCAAAGTTAGAAGTGACTGCAACAAAACCGTTTAGGTAATGAATTTATGAAAGTAATACAGACATTAAATTAAGTATTTTAAAGATACTAATAGAGAAGTTCTTTACTTCTTGAAACCGGCACCCTGTCCGAGCTTTATAAGCGCAAGCGCTTCTTATTCCATTAGCCCCTCTCTAAAGTTAGCAGTGGCAATTACCACTAATTGGTTGACAGTACTCGGTTAGTGGGTCGATGAAAAAGTTGGACAAGATCAGGGATAATGAAAGTTAAGAAAAAGTTCAGTGTCCCGAGTATCTGACGTCATCTTTTTACGATTCTTGGGGTTTACTTAAGTTTCAACGTTATTTTTCATTCATTCACGAAATTACCAATCTGGCGACACTTTCATTAGTATAACGTTATAAACAGTTTTTTAAGATATAGTGCCGGACTGATATTGATATTTAGTGATCATTTCTGAAACAACCATCTTGGTTGAAATAGATGTTTTTTCGTAAATTTAGAGCATCTAAGTATTTCTCCCTTAAAGACAATAAAGGAGAATTTAATCGACTCGTTATATAAAACGTTTCATATATTTATCTTACAGAGACAAGCCGAAACCTATAATGGCCAATTACCGATTTATCTATTACAAAGAAATAATTTTAACAGTTACAATAAAATCAAACAAAACTTAATTAAGTGTAATTTGCTGTATAAAATATCAATAAGGATTTCTATTAACTATTGAATGAAACTATCTATTGAAGAACTTATTTCGCACACGAAGAAATAAATGCGTGCTGTCAAAGCAATGTTTATAAGTTAGCTATAGATTATCTTTAATTAATTCAGAGTGTAAGACGACACCTGGTCTAGTCCGTACTAAAAGGCATTGCTATTGTATATTTGAAAACGCAACGATAATCTATCAAAGAGAAGTTACGTACAGAATCCATATTCTGTAATGAGACTATGAAAATATAGTTAGGTAGTACTAAAAACTACTATCTCATATGTTGTATTATTTATTCCTTCTTTTATATTAGAATGACTAGTTTTGATTTTAATATGTTATCATTACCATGCACTAAAATTAAAAGTCAGTAAATGTAAATGCAAACCTTATTTCAATAAATCCTAATTTAAATCAATTTATTTCCGAAAACTAAGTAAATTTTTGTGAATGTTATTTGCTATATTTTAGTAATACAAATACCTTAAGTGTCATAGCTATAACTAAGAAGGGGATAGAAGGCGCAGTTTCGGGATAATCAACACAATCAAAAATACGAAACACTTTAAACTTTTTTTATGAAATTTACAGACATGTACTGCAAACCCCCGCTACCCTAAGCGCCTCAATATTTCATTTTGAAATGGCAACATACGCATTGTTAGAAGGCTTGAAAAAAATTCATTTAAGCGCAGTGTTTGTTTCGCGACGGATAGAGAAAAGAGTTGTTTAATTTTTAATCCAACGTTTTATTATAAATAGATTATCACGTTTAATAAGAAAGTTATAAAAGTTCAAAATGTCCAAAAAAATAAGCAGTAGTTTTAAAAAACATTCTAATGTCAAAACAATATGGTTGCAGTTTGAATTCATTTGTTTAGTTGGTACTGTTAATTATCAGTTCTTGAAAACTGAAATGGCGCGACAATTGTCGAAAAAACAACGAATTTCGATTATGATAGGATGTGTGCACAAAATGCAGAGCCGTTTAGAAATGTATACGTTACCTATTCCATGCAAAATAACGGGGACTGCGTTCGAAGTTCAATGAATCTGGTACTAGTAAGAATTTACCTAGAACTTGTACACCTAAAGTTTTGAAGGAAGAAAAAGAAACTCGATCTTGCTATATGCGTTGAAGGTAATAAGCACACTTCAAAATTAGCGATAACCCAAGGTAATGATGTATATATTTTACTCAGTTGTGACACGATTTCTGAAAGCAGAAAAATAAAACCTTACAACACGTCTTGTTTAAGTACTATTAGAACATGCTTCGAATAGATGTTTACAATTTTGTGAAGAGATAATGTGATCGTGTGACGAAGTTCATTATTTTTTGAGGAAAATTTTAATTTTCGATGAAGCCACGTTCAGTTTAAACGGTGTACTGATGCCACATAATTACGGATTATGGTTTCAAGGAAATTCTCACTGGATAAACTAGGCCCATCCTCAACATCCTGCGAAAGTAAATGTTTGGGCTGGTGTGATTGCTGATCGTATTATTGCTTCTCTTAACGCTGAAATATATCTTGATTTTAAAGATTTCAATTGGTACCTGCATTAGTTGCACTTTTACAAATAATACAGACGAAGATATTCCTAAAGAATGACTGTGGTTTCAACATGATGGTGCTCCTCCACATTTTGGTGTAAACTTACAAAGCTATTTGGATGACATCTTTGAAAATCGTTGGATTGATCGAATGCACCCTGCAATCTCCGAATCTAACTCCTCTGGGGACATGTACAGGACAAGCGACCCAACACACACTTGAAGAATTTCAAAACCGAATTAAGATTGAAATGAGGAACATCTCATGAGAATCCATTAGAAAATAAGTACAGCATGGTGGTCCTTTTGAATATTTTTAACATTTATAAGTTTCTTATTAACTTTGATAACGTATTATTCGATAAAATATTTGAATCAAAAATCGAAAAGTTTTTTTACTCTATTGTACGTTGCAGTTTTTTCAAGCTTTCAAACGACCCTAACAAGGCCCATGTCCCCATTCGAAAAAAACTTGTGGCGTCTAGCGTGTAAGGAGTTGACATCACATGTCTGTATACTTCATAGAACGACGTAAAAGTGCAAAAACTGATAGACGTGTTTTTGGATTTTTTCAGCAAATTGAAAATTAAAATAATATGAATTATGTTCCAAACTTTTGGCCAATTGGCCAATTTTGTATATATATATATATATATATATATATATATATATATATATATATATATATATATATAT
>JAHWXV010810231.1:0-11441 GCA_024586415.1 Phrixothrix hirtus
ATAAATTGTACCACTTTCAACATTTTTCTAATTTTATTGAAATCTAATATACATTATTTAAAACTAATACTAGCAATATGTAGCCCATTATCTTAGACACTAAAAGTGAAGTGCACCGAAGTGAAATTATTCGCAGGGGATTTCACTTTTACAATTTCTATTGCCTCTATTTGTCGTGCAATACTGCAGAGGTAAACAGATTCCGAGTATATCAAATAAATCGGCGATGTACGGAGTCCCGCCGCGATTAAGTAACGACAAGTTTTACATCAGTTTTACTGAACTTTTGACAAATTTGGTGGTCTGCAAATAAATTCGGCAAATCTCGAAGGGATAAAACGTACGTATCTCATTTAAAGATAACTTTGTGTAAGCGTAAAACCACGCATAAGTTGGTGTGCATTTAAAAATTACGGTGCGCCGCACCGTAGTTTACAAATGAGAGATAAGCTTTTCATATCTGACGGAATCTTAGACGCGTATTCTAAAACTCCCTTATCAGTATCTACATATGTTTGTCTAATGCAAGTAAATAGGTTTATTTATCTTCTAAAAATTACTTAGTCTTTTCAAATTAATTTCGTTATAAAAGATCATAAAATTTAATTTACAATAATTAAAGTGTTCGTTATTTCCGATTGTTCGTTATAAATGTGTTCGTTAAAAACAATTGAAATCAGTTCGGGATCCGAGATTTTGTTCGTTCGCTATAAGAGTAATACTGTATTTTCAATTATTATATTATTTATATTGTTGCAGTTGATCAAAACAGTTTGTTTTGGAAAGTAACTCCACAGAAGCATAGACTAAGTTTGGTATCTCAACCTCAAAAGAAAATTTCAATTTGGTTTAAAAATAATTTCAAAAACAACAGCGTGAACATTGTATTATAGTATAGCGTTTTGCAGCGACTAGATCTTTAACAAACATTTCAAAGATTGTAAATTTGCGTGCCGTAATGAACTAACTACGAAACGTTTAACGTTTAACACAGAACATTTTATTTTCAAAGATAGGTAACATTAAAAATTAATGTCGAACGTTAGTGTTACTAACAATTACAAAATACCTACAAATCAATATAGTGTAGCAAAATTAAAAATAACAACAGTTCTGTAGAAGGTTCTGGAGTTAAAATAAATTATGTAATCATGAATGACCCATTATTGCGACTGATATATAGGGTCACGGCAATGAGTCATGGATTGAAAATTATGACATCGGTATTCTGTATAATTTTATTCTTTAGTATTCCTCAATGTTCCAGAATATCACCTTTCTATTTAAATAGCAGTTTAAATTCGTTTAGTTGTTATTACTAGTGTACTCTAAAATAAATATTAAGGTAATGAAAATAAATAAGGAGTTTTAAAATAATTAACTAGTTTCATTATAATACGTTTATATAATACTTTTTTCTAAATTTTAAGACATAAAGTATGCAAATAGATGAGACATTATCAGACATTTTATCACATCCGTTCTTTAGACAACTCGCCTCTACGAGGTTCGCTTTCTAAACTTAAACTAGTGCGATGAAAAAGTTGCTATGAAACCTGTTTTTAATATACTATTTTCGTTCAACAAGGTTACCTTTGTCAAACCATTGTATTGCTGCTAAATTTACGTCATTCGAAAACGGGATTTACTAAACAAGATGGTGCGTTTTATTTTAATTAAACGTATCTACCTTTCCTATGTTAAATAGAAAAGACAAATAAATTAGCCAAGTGTAGGGGTAAAAGGCGCAAAACAACCCTCAGCTTGCTAAACCTTTTCCTGGTCTATAAAGAGATGCCGCAAGTACCTACACCATAAAAAATTTTATTCCCAACGTATCTATTAAAACAAGCGTATTTACTCCAAAAGAGTTATATTAAATAAATAAGGGAATTTTTTATTACATTTCACTATTTATGAACACATCTTAGTTTTTCTATTTCTGGTTAATTGAACGAAAAACTGAAAATCTTCAAAAATGTATGCATGTCTGTTTCAATGACAGCCGAAATTTTATCTCTAAATTACTTAATTGGATTGGGCATTGCGAAAAACCAAAATTCTAATTTCTAATTTGTATCGGTGCGAAATGCGTTCTACCGAAATCATTTTGAAATGTGTTTAATAAGTGGACATAAATTTAAAACAACTAGGACCGGGACAAGCAATCTGCTTAATTTCTAAAAAATCAGAACCGTAGGTGAGTTTGTTTTGCTAGCTAATAATATTTGGCAAGTTTGCGCTCATAGACTACACTTTGGAGTATTGCATTTTTGATGCGGACGCCTAATAAAGCATAAAAACTGCAGCACATGGAGGTGACGTTTTAATGGTCAAATGTGGATAGTGCGACATGAGGATTGTACCAAAATTTCTCGTCTAACAGCGACAAAAGTTTTAATTTAGAATAAAGTTTCAGTTTATTGTTTGGTGTCTAGTAAAATTTCCAAAAAAGTGTCATAGTTCAGGAAGAATATAATTTTGGCACCACGCAACTAGGTATTGGGGTTTAAAAAAGGATTACGATACATTAACAAATCTTGCAGTTGAAAATTTTGTGAGATGTTTTAGTGAATGCCAAAACTATCAGAAAAATTTTAAGAAAAACTGATTTGACAATAATAATGAATTTATGCTGTTATAGTCGTGTACCGGTCATATACACGCAGGGGATGAAACTTAAACCTTAAATGCAATTTTGCATGTCATGTTACCGTCGCTGATTCGATAGAACGTTGCTTGATTGCTGTAGGTATTCATTTTAACTATTTCCTTATTAGAAAATAAATAAATTAACGCTATTACTGAGGAAATTTAAGACAGCTACGCGGCATTAGTTCTTCAGGAAATCATGATCATTTTATTTTTATGGAACAATCTCTGCTGTTAAACTTTAATTTTCAACAGATCAAAGTTGAAGGAGATAATGTTATAAGAAAACGTAATTAAGGATTTAATATCTAGAATAATTGGGCTTAGATACTTTAAATTTAATCAGTACCTGACATTTAAAGTTTTGTAACACTGATTGATGTGTTAAAAAACAGTTGCACCTAATAAATTAGCGTACCTCTACGCTAAAATCGGGTCTCCACGAATTACCTTCATGAAAAAAGATATGTATTTCAGGAATGAGTTACTGGTATATGAGAATCTCTTTTCTTTAAATGTTAATTAAAAATTGTAGGTACATAATTATATTATGAGGATATGAATGACGCTTTAATGAAATATTTTGACTGAACAGGTTGAGTGAAAATAAGAATTAACATTTTATTTGTGTAATAAATTAGAGCATATTGATAAAATATATAACTAAAGAAGTACAACTTGATTAAATAGACGTCGTCAATAAATCAATTGTAATAAGTTACGATAGTGTACAGGTTTAATGTATGCAGATGAGTGGAGAGAGTATCGCCTTGGGTTGTTTAAAAACTTACAAAATCTTACAAGAAATGCCGCGTGGACACAATTAAATATAATTAATTTAATAAAGCAATCGTTTATCAAGCCGTTATCGAATTAGTCAACGCGATTTTTTCATTTTCCTCTTTTTTAATAAGTTGGGTAAGTACTTAAAATAATATATCTGTGATTATCACGCGAGTATTAGGTACAAGTTTTTGATGGTTGCACTAGGAAAAAGTGAAACAGCCGGATTGTGACCATAATATGTAATTGTAGGGCCGTGTATGTACCTTAGCACGCAAGACGCTTAAATGTTTGATTAAATGACAACTAAATCGTTACCACAACCTGTAATTTAACTAAATTATTTAAACGACGATTATAATAAAAACGGGTTTAAATTTTCTGCTTATTTTAGAATGATTCCTGTCTAGGTATAATTTAATTTTATAATTGATGTTTAAATAATTTTTTACTTTAAAGTTTAGACACATTAAGATGGAGTTAGATAGTATGAGTAAAATGGTCCGCAAGAATAATAGCATGCCGGACTTACACTTAAAGAGGGTCGTAAATGTTGTGAGGTTCCCATAAGATTAAATGATGAATACGGATCAAGAGTTGTGCCGTAGCTAGTAGAGGGCCCTCTCCTTGGGCCCGGCGAAGAACTTCTGGCGCTATTAGGCATCAGAAGCATTGGGGTGCAAGTCAGCATCGATACCTAAAACGCACTGTCACATACAGGGTCGCATTTCACATTCACCAAAGCACCACTTAAAACCATACCTAGGTACTTAGTTTTATAATTAAGAATGTTAATTACCTACTACGATTTTATTAATAAGTATCACACACATTCCTTACAAGAAGTAAATATGGTTTATATTTCGCGATATCCGCAAAATTATATCAAAAATAAAGGTCAAAGTTATATTCCTGCTTTTTATACGTAAAACAAATGTAGTTAAGTGTAATTTTTAGCTTAATAGGAAACTTCACATTTTAAGTTCATTTTATGCCGCTAAAAACACATGCTGTGTGTATTTATGATGAATTCATGCAACCAGTTCAGAACGCGCGCCGTTGCAATCGTCGCAATGGTGAGTTATAGGACTAACCAATGAATCCCCCTCCAAGGACTTCTTTATTCGGTGAAAACCGAACGGAAGCGGTTGAATACGAATTTTTCTTTAAAATCGCTCATTTGTTAATTAAACTTTTTAATTTAACATTAAAACACTTTAACATAATTATAAAATACACCCTTTTATTTAAGAATCCCCCAATTTAGACCAATTTTAATATTTCAAACCTCAAAAATTTGTTATTGCTATTTCTTACGTTATACCTCTCACCTTGAGATGGTCATTGATGTTTTTTATATCAACAGTGGAGGTGGAGGTAAAACGTAACAGATAGTATTCTTTATAATAATAAATGTAGCGCGATCTTACGTAACCAACACAGGTATGATAATTTATAGAAAATTTGAAAATTTATCTCCTTACCACTTCCATGAGTCCTGTATTGGAAGTTGTTTGAATCTGTCGATCAGTTAGTGGATGTGATGCTGCAGACATTTCGGTCGTCGTTCTATCTTTTTGGTTTGATAAAACTGGGCTTCGGTTGCCTCCATCGCCTGAAAAATCGGATTGTTTGGTAAACATTTCGTTAGTTAATTTTCCTGATAAATAACATTCAATTAAGTACGTTATCATTAAGCGGAAGTAGCTTTCCATCTAAATAGCACATGAAAAGCATTATATTCCTCTTCAATGAAAACGAAATAAATTCTTTTGTCGCATTAATTTCTATGGAAAGCAAATTTATTTTTCTAAGATTAATAAAGCTAATAATATCGACTATTATGCATAATTACGCTGTCTTTATCTCTAATTGTTTATACAAATATGCCTACATATTAGTACATGGAATAATTGAATACAAATTAATGAGCAGATAGCATAAACAGGTTTTTAAACGTGTAGTGTTCATATTAGGAGTAATAAAGATAATTTTTTGCATGGTTATTTAAATATTGACTTGAAAATGTAACATTTAAAAATATTTACCTACATTATGACGAATTTAAATTTAGCAGAGCCAAAGGTCTTTAAAATGACAAAACAAATTTTTCCGTCCAAACAGGTTAAATTTTACTTAGCGAAATTAATGCAAATTACGGTAGAAATGTTAGGCACTCGGAAAGTCGCATTTTTTCAGTTTCTACAGGACCGGATTCTACAAATTTTTAATAGGAAGAATCTATAGAATACAATAGAAGAGCATCATACGCGAGCCCTGTTTTCACATAATCAGGCGTCGCCCGTAGGTGATTTTATAAATTATCTACAGCCCTCCCTCGACATTTTAGGGTGTCCGTGTCGTTACATGATTATCATGCCTATTTAAAATGCTACAAACTTTACGTATCACCTATTCCTAACCAACATCTCAATCTCGCGTGTCAACTTTTCATGCCTAAACATTTTACAAATTGCTTTATTCCAAGGTTTGTTTTATAAACATTTCCACTGCCGCCCACAAGATACCTGGGCGACCGTATCGCTACACGATTATTATTCGTCTATTAAATACTAGGGATATTTTACATATCACCTATTGCAAGAAAAATCATAAAAACGATAAATACAGCCCTAACGCGCCAACTTTGCCTTCCCAAGCATTTTATGTGCGCCCTGTTTTCAGGTAAACAGGCGCCTTAGGGGATATTATAAATTACTATGTAGATTATTTATTCCAAGTCCTATTTTTATCCTCAGGTAATAAACACAGGATCAGTAAAGAGAGCCTAGGTTAGGTTAATCTGGCGATCACTAGGTGGAGCGCAATAAATTCAAGGAGAGTTTTGTACAAGCAACCTGGGCTACTCTATGACAATCAAACCGCTTATGTTATTCATGTACAATGCGGTTTAACAACAAAAAATAAAACTCACTGGTTGCAACTTGTTTGAGCGAAATAGTGTTGATTACCTAATAAGCTTATTATTTGTAATTCTTGGGATTGATAGCCCAGAAATGATGTAAGAATATTCAACATTTTTGCTTACCTATGTTTTGTATACTTTACTAATGCTTAGGAAAGCTAAGTTAGATAGCAAAGACAACAAATAAGCGAGGATAACCAGTTGACAGTTTTAAAAATTTATTAAGGAACTTACTGTAGTCTGAAAAGGAAGCGTATTAATATTTCATTTAGCTATTACAATCGTTTCACAGAAGTGGTATTTAGTTTTCAACGGAATTTAAGGAAAATGTTTATAATACGTTTACAAATTGCCGCATAGGGCACGAATTCACCAAAACAAACACAACAGATGCAATAATTTAACATGGAAACATTTTATTTACTCTACGATACATAGTCCAAATTTACTAAGGTTATGTATGACTTGTAAACATACAAATAAAGAAATGAAAGACATTCAATTTACTTAAAATAATTAAATCAAAACATAGTAGCCATTGTATGTAACGATAGTTACCTATAAAACGCGTAGGCAATCAATGATGTACTTAACGTTTTTCTAATTTTCAAGTGATATTTTTCATTAGCAGTTGTGAAACATTATTTTAAAACCAGTTACATAAAGAATGGTGTTTCAAAATGGTTAATTTACAAGAGTGCACAATTGATCAAAATTACAAAATACCGTTTGTGTAAAATTAAATTCGCATTTCTCTATTAATATCTTATTACATTCGACATTGCTGTTGTATAATTAACTTAATATTTTAGTTATGAAGGATCTAGACTGTAATTATGGCGGCAGAAAGATTACCCAAACGCGTGTTTTTCAATATCCCCGAGTGTACATGCTTTCAGTATAAGAAACGTTTATTTAGAAGCAATGACAGTTACACACATTTTTAAGTAAAATTAATATTTAAGAAAACAATTTGATCTTTGTAATTATGGTTCTACAACCAATTTAAATATATAAAACAAATATTATAGGCCTAGTTAAATTTTTAACCTTTCATAAAAAGAAATGATACGCCACTGGAAATTTTTATAGACGCTGCTATTTCCAATTTGTTATCAGACTATGGTGTTTGAATTTATTAGGAAAAAAAGTTTCACATTAGATTGTCGACATTTACAGTTACGTACTTATGATTTTCGATAAATAAGGCAGAAGGAGGATTTTCAAAAATTGCGCTTTAGAAGGGAAAATATAGGCCTGTCAAAATTAAATCAGGGCTGCCATTTCTTCTGACTTATTAGAATGGAGTTTACTTACGTTATTTAAACTGCAAATTCTTTAGTAACAGTAATACAATTGTTTTTCAAAAACATAAGGTTTTAGATTTTAAAATTTCAAAAAAAATACAATCCTGTCGTCTCCTAAATTAATTATTCATAATAAGCAACAAATCTGTAATACAATATTGTTTATAGTAGCACGTGTTTAATTTAAATAATGGTTATAATAAGTCGGTCTATAAGAGATCATTGATCTTATCTACTTTCCAGTTGAAATCACTTTAGCAAGTGGGAGCAACAAGGTGTGTGTGGTTGAAAGGGAAGGGTTTGCAAGATTAACGTTTACCTTCCACTCGAGCCTCTTTATTGCATTGGTGAAGCAGTTTAAGTTTAACCGAGCTTTTAGCTACAATATACGCCTTCTGTGGCTCGGTAAACTGATGGTCCTTTATTTTTTAAAATAGGTTTGATCAGTGGCGGCTCCTCAACCAGAACTTCAGCTCTGCTGTTAATTACAAAGAATAATAGCTTTTATGTATTTTATACATACGTATATTTTTGTAATATACATAGTAGTTTTTCCAATAAAAATTCATAAAACTTAGCTAAGTGCAGATCTTATTGGGGAGTTGTGCCTGGGTTTGACTGGTTTATTACAGTTTCTTTTGAAATTTTAAAAATATTGCTTCATCAGATTAAATTATTTTAATGACAATGACATCAAATCATCTTCAATTTCAAATGAATGTATCATTGACGTAGGTGCATAAAAACGAAGGGTGTTTACCTACTATTTACTCGCTAAACACTAGATTGTTGTTCCTTAAATGTTATAAATAATTTGATTGCAATATCTCCTCATAAGAATTAACAGGTGGTATGTGGAATTTATACTTTATTATACGTGCTCAATGCAAAAAATACATGGAATTTTACATGTTTTACATTTTTTTCCGCAATAGTTACAGAGTAGAATTATACAAAAATATTTATATATATATATATATATATAGGTATATAGTTACAACTTTAAGTGTAATTTTATCATAATTACTTGAAAAACCGCTAGAAATTTTAGATTTTTTAATAAAATTTATATACCCATTTTTTACTATAAAATGGAAACTAATGATATTTAATGTAATATTACATTTTTGTTTTTGTAGTACACTCTATTTACATGGCTTGTAACATCTGTAAACGTGGGTGTCCGCAGAACCTTTTTCAGGGGGAGACAAAATTTTAATACAAATTTGTGGCAAGCGCCCCGTTTACCTCCTCTATGGACGCCAATGCCTACAAATATGTAACGCATTTAGTGGAAGGGTGTTAGGTAATGCATCTAAAATTATGTCAAGATATCTTTTAATATAGGTAATTATTTTTAATTACATGCGTAATAAAGTACCTATACGGAGACTAACGATTGCTGCTCAAAACGACAGCTCAAAGATTGTCTGCTAAGTTTACAGGGTTGGATTGGAAACTGTTTGCTAATCTTTAAAAAACCGCGCGTTTTTGAAAAAACTGCATAAGAAAATTTCCGTATTGTCGCTTATCTTTGGGACACCCTGTGTGAACTTATAGAGTAGATCCGATTTTTATATGACAATTGTTACATTAGAGGCCCATTCTTCTTTACTTCTGAAAGGGATACCCTTTAGGAAACAATTGAGGTACAGTTAAAAACGAGGAGTGCATACTCAATTGGAAATGAGGTTCGTATAAATTGCAAAAGCATTAGAAGGCGCATCATTCTCCTAACAGCTATATTTCAAGTGGCACGCGTGATATCTCTATTAAGAATGATTGTAATACTACAATGTATTTTAGTAATCCGCGTGTTAATAATCGATAAACTTTGAATGCAGACGAATTTGTGTAAACCAATTTGAACCTTGGGGTGGGCATGGACTTTTCATTTTTACTATACCTACATATTGGTACTGCCGTCTTACGCTAAGGCTGTTTTAGTTTTTATTTAGGTTACTGGTAATTATTTAACCTATTTTCTAAACAAATTGAATGTTTCTTAGAAGTTTAAAATGAGCGCATTTTATTTTTTGCGCAGTCACTAACCTAAATTTAGGTATCTCAGTTTTTGAAATTTTCAAGACAATCATATATCTAATAAATGGCGCTGCTAGACTAATTGAAACTTTTAACACATTTTTGCCAACTACTTTTCGAAAAGATAAAATATCTCAGAATATGAAATCATGAGATGCGCTTTGTTTGGCTAGGCGGCAGTAGGTTGTTTCTCGATTATTAGAATAGCTATTAGAAAAATTTTCATACTGTTTTTAACGCTTTGTTTAAAGAAACGTCAAGCATAACTTTCAAATCGCAACAATTACCTAAGTTAACAAGGAAGGGGAACATGACGATGTAACAAAAATTTTTCGTTTAAGTGGATACGTCTAAACTTGACAAAGTAACTGAATTAATCCTAAATATGTAGCTGGGTAGGGATTTAGAAGTTTACAATTGAGCAAAGCCCTACATTTTAATTTGACATTTTTTAAATTTTTTGCAACAATTATTACAAAATCATTCGAAATACTTAATGTTTTAAAAATTGCACTTCCATAATTAGAAATTGTTTTTAAGTACAGGCTGAGGTGGTCGAGGTTTCTGTAATTTATTTTTTTGTTAAATATTTAAGTCGAAATGTCTGCTTTACCTAGTTAATCACAATTGTAGGTATTGCGCTTTTCGACATTTATTTAATAAGGAATTTTTTCACGAAAAAGTTGGATAAATCTCGCTACTTAAGAAAATCAAGAGTTTATATTGAACTAGTGGGATTAACTGAAAACATATCTATAGGGGCAAAGAAAAGAGTTAATTGCTCTTTATTATCAAATATTATTAACAAGATTTCACACATTGAAGATTAAATTTTGGGATTAATTACGTTGTCTTATCCACGTGATCGTTGATAAATGAATATTTCGATAGTTTTAAAATTGGTACAAAAAGCACAAATTATAAACTCACCATTCTTAAAAAAACCTATAGAAGAAAATTGCATTATATAAAATATATTAACATTTCAGCACGTTGACAAAAAATATGAAGTAATAAAGTACTCGGGTTTTTACGCCACACTTCGAGATAATTAAACCGAGACTGTAGGTAGACGAGCAGCATACACACATATATGACCGTCAGTTTGGCACTGAGGGGTCAAGGGTCGCCTGGACGCCGGGCGTGTCACAGCGTCGCGACGACCTATGGTCCCTGTGATGACGCGCATGCGCCTATCTCGGGGACAAGTGACAGTCGTCCTTGCAGTGACAAATTTAGAAAGCCACGCCTCTGCGCGCTTTAACTGCGCTTTCCCTTTTAAGGACAACTTATGTAAAAGATTAACTAATATATGTATACAAAAATGAGTATATAAATGGGTTTGCAATGTCCTTTTAGATACAAAACTTCTAAAAGACGAATGAAGACATTGAAGCTTTATAGTCACGTGTAGTATACAAGACGGCGTCTAAAATCAATATGAAACCACGAGTACAACAACTCAGGCTTTTGTAGCAAATTCCTTAGGATAAAAAAGAGTCTAAAGAACAAAAATCTCTTTAATAAACTATAGTTCTGATAGTTTTATTAATTAAACTCGCCTAATTAATATTATTTAAAAATTCCTTGGATTTTTATTTGAAATTTATATGGTTTAAAAATATAAAGAAATACTATATCCTAATTACATTAAGATCTGAACAGGATTATATATATATATATATATATATATATATATATATATATATATATATATTTATCTCAACAAC
>JAHWXV010810261.1:0-10730 GCA_024586415.1 Phrixothrix hirtus
AGATCCTACCGACTGCGCCAGTTTAATAGTGAGATAAACTCACTTTATAAAAAAACCTTTATTTTACAACACGTTTACAAATGTTGGAGTACAAGTATTATCTTAATACTAAAACAACTAGCTATAATGAAAGCAATTACAAGACTGACTCTAAGTTCCTAAATTAACACACATCTAAAAGCTCCTATTTAATCTTAGTTCTAAGTACTTATTATCTACTGCTGAGTTGCTTATTTAATAAAGCAAAATATACAATTATAGATACATAACTAGCGTTACCGATTTATATGAACTGCACGGATGTGGTAAATATTAGCTGCTTTCTGTTTATAAAAAAGTAGTATGAAAAATAGGAAAACCGCAAAATATTTTATTTTTTTTTAAAAGGAAACCAGCTGATGTGCCTGCACTCGTGTAATGCAGAAAATCGTAAAAGGTATTGGACACATATTACGTATTTTCACTACTTTTTATTGTGTCATTTTAAGTTTATCTGTGATTTTAAATTAAAATAATTAATATCGTTTAATCTAGTACATTAGATTGTTTTTTAAATAAATATTTAGTTTTTATGCTCTTTAAAGCTTGTAAGCAATAACTACCTTAAGAAACTGCTACGTTTATTTCCTTTTTGTTTCTCAATCACCTAGATCACCTAGCCGTCATATTTTGTCTAAATTCAAATATAAGCACCTAATTGCAAATAATAAATATGGCATTTTAGGTTGTTGGTAATCTACAAGTATGAGATTTTATATTCCTAAATTTTTTCTTACCGCTACTAGGTGCAGTTGTTGGTTTGATTCCATCTAATTGAAATATTTTAGTTAGATAACTTTAGTTACAATTCCAAATCCTCATATTGACAACTTTAAATAAATGGACCAACATTTAAAAGTATGAGTTTTATAAGCTATATAAAATCTTTACAATGGACTATAAAAATTTATAATTTTTACCGTTTTGAAGAAGATTGCATGGCCACACGTTCTTTAACTGTGGTTCGCGGAACATGGGTGCTCCGTGTTCCACGAAAAAATCAAATATATAATTAAAAATTGTTCCTTAAGAAAGATCAACATAATATGAAATAATTTTTGTATAGGAATGTAATCAGCAAACACCAATGATGTATACTAGACCGAGTGGTATGGAAAATGTACGATCTCTACCGAATAAGTACGACCGGTAAAGGAACCGTTGTGTGTCAATTTGTGCATTTATGTACCTAGGAAGTTCTCATTTGAGCAATGCAGTTTATTTCAATTATTTCCACTAGTTGTAAGGATTTAATTCTTTTAATCAAATAAATTGGCGCAAGTTTGCATCGGATTATCAATTAATTTTATACTTTTCATAAATATTTTTTTTAAAGATGATGGATAACTTCGTCATAAAGAAATCTCATCTTGATATCAAATGACGACAATGCCAACTCTAGCACTAGTAGAATTGAAGACGATGGAGAAAATATAAAAATTGTGAATTCAACTCGAATCGTTAATCGCTTGTATAACGTAGAACACTTAAAATTCGGATTTACTTAAATCGTAAATGTATATTGTCCAGCTTCTATTTGCGTTGTATCTGGAAAAAAACTTTCTAGTAGCAAGATTGATGCCTACTAAATTAAAACGTCATTTCTCAGCTGAACACAAAGATCTTTCATCAAAAAATAAACAATACTTCAAAAGGGTTTTTGAAATTCAGGGTTAACAAAGAAGACAATTTAAAAAACCATCAAAGTGAGTGATAAAGCTCAACTTGTATGATATAAAATTGCTCAAATAATAACATTAAAATTAAAGCTACACAATAGCAGAATATTCCATTTTACTTGTCTGCTATGAAATAATGACAATTATGTTTGAAGAAATGGACGAAATTTTGAAGATTCCAATATCTGATGGCACGATTCGTTGGAGAATTAATGACATGTCCTGTAATAGTAAAGGAAAGGCTGTAGGTGAACTTTTTAACATGCCTATTGCATTACAAATAGGCGAATCAATTGATATAAGTGACCAGGCACTACCCTAAGGCCTGTACGATTTATTTATTAACAGAGGATAATAAATCAAGTTTTATCCTGGAAAGAAATTTTGGGAAGTACAACTGGCCAGGAGTTATTTGACGCGATGACCTCGTATTTGAATACGTTAAAATGATGATGAGATCAATGTATTGGTTACGGTATTGATGGAGTAGCGTCTATGGACGGTACCAAGGATTTTTGGCTATAGCGAAAACAATTAATCGAAATATAATACTTCATCATTGTTACGAGCACCGAGAGATACTTTTCATAATTACAATGCCTAAGAAACTAAGTATTGCATCAAGTAGTTTCCATGATTGAAAAGCTCTCTTTTCAAACAAATGTTCATCTATGGATGCAGACTATCAATATTTGCTTCTTCGATAATTGTCAAGTGGAATTGTTTTAAATTTTGTATCGCAATTAAGAAATGAATTACTGGTCTTTTTCGAAACAGAAAAATACGAAACTTTTGGAGAATATCTGAAAAATGCAATAATTTGGCATACTTGACTGGTATTTTTGCTTGCTTTATTACTATTAATACAAATATGCAAGGAAATACCGAAAATATTCTTACTTCGACTGACTCATTACGTAAAATTAAAAAAAAAATTGCTATGGAAGAGACACGTAAGAAAAAGGGAAATAGGAATCTTCTCATCTATACAGGATATGAATGAGGCAATTATCGAATGTTTAACAAGAATAGGACAAACTTTTAAAAAAATTTGCCATTGCTACACACTGAACAATTCAATTAAATAAGAAATCCATTTGTTTCTTTCGATTTTTTGAGTATACTCAGAAGAAAAAGAACTGACGCCGTCCTCTTCAATTCGAGGATTAAAATTGGAATTAATTGAAAATATTCCTAAAACAGTCTGAATCTCTGTTAAAAATAGAGCACATTACTACTATTTTCAGTATCATGTCTGCGAAACAGGATTTTTAACGATGGTTAGTATTAAGACAAAGAAACGCAGACTTAGGAAACTTACAAAATGAGATGCGAGTAGATTTACCATTTATTCGTCCTAACATTGCTGAAATCTGAAACATGGCGAAGCTCATATAGTGCAGTAAAATTGATTTTTTAAGAATTGTAATTTTGAGTGATTTTTAAATACAAATGTTTGCATAAATCAATATCGGTGCTTTACTCATTTATAAAAAAAAATTGAACAAGGGTGGCCAACCGCGCGCTTGTGAGTGCTTTTCTTCAATGGTGGAATTATTTTGGCGAGGAATGTTCCTGTTTTTATTGAATTCTTGATTTCAAAAAAATTCGCCACCCCTGTTTGAAGCTAATGTGTTATAAGTGTTCTCGGAGAAAATGCCATCGTTTAGTTTCCCCAATTTCAAAAAGATTGGAAATCGCTGCTTTAACTTATTGCAACTTTTTTATACTTTCTACAAATGATGAATTACAAACTACACAAACGAATATTGTGTGATTTATAATATTTTTTATGACTTTGAGTAATTAATATTCTTATTCAACCGCATAAATTATGATTTTGGTAATAAAAGAATTTTTTATCTGTTAAATAATTTACAGTCACTCGTTTCAATTCTTACTTTTTTGGAACTTATAATTAAAATAATCTAACTTGCAAATTATTCATCAACTACGGTAATATGTCCTTAATTCAAAATCTTCCTACTACTGATGGTATTAATTGTATATTTTATAAATTTACTAAATATATATAAATCCTTTAACTGTTGTTACTGATCACGATGTTTAATTAATTGCCGTCAAATATTTGCTAATGCTTTTATTTTTACTATATTCAGTGTTTTGTAGATATTTAACATTACAAGTAGCTAGTTGAGCTCAAAGGGTTCACATTGTAATTTCATTAAATTTTTAATACATATCGAATTAAATTTGAACTTTCAGAATTTACTTTTGACGCATTTAAATTTTGTTTACCTTACTAAAGTCTCAAAAACAAGTTAATACAAATTTCAAATATGGTTCAAATAATAAATAAAAATTTCAAGAAATGATCTACTAACCGTCGTTAAATAGAAATTAATCAAGTGAGATGTTTATAAAATTCATATGCCGATTTTCAGTGAAAACAATAAACAAAATTTACCTCCATAAGTATTGCTAAAGTTGTAATTATAAATAAATAAAAGTAAATTCACTATCCCAATAAAAATTAACTATATATACAAGGTAAAACTGATATAATGGATATCCTTGTAAGGGCTATGAACCAAAGCTTTCAGGAACCTAAATTTTTAAAAGCTTTGGCCCTATCTTAAAAATAAAGTTTTTCGAAATGTCATAAAATTGGTTTTTGTAAAGGTTTCGAGTCGACCCTGATGCAATTTACTATTGGAATATGCCCTTCTACAACTATTTACTACAGTCACGTAAAATGAAATTGACACACCATCTTGACGCAACAAGATTACATTTAATTTTTCATACGAAAACACATTTTTCTATTTAGAATTATTTAGCAGTTTATCACTACTAATTAATAAATAAAACAAATTTTAAATAGGTACACCTAGTTTATGTATTTACTTCAGTTAGGGATTAAGCCTAACCATGGGAAGAAGTATGACTACTATTTACCCGTATTTTCTTTTTTAGAATAATAGTTACTGTTAAACGTTTAGGAGCACTAATACTACTATCAACCAAAAATAATTTCCTAATATTTTGCTAAGAAGAGATATTTTAAAATATATTTCATGAAAATGATTCTTTTTTTTTACTTACGAATGTAATAAAAACTTCAAACATAACGAGGTGTGCCTGAACACCCTCCAACCTGTGTCCACATTTGACTCCACGAGACGCTCCCATCTATTTTTCCACTTCGTGAAATACGTCGGAAAATCAGATTTTGAAATAGCTTTTAGTAAATGTCTCGCATTTGCTTGAATTATGTTGATATCATAAAACCTTTGAGTGGTAATTTCAATGTTGGTAAAAGGCAAATGCCACATGGAGTAATATCTAGACTTTACGGAGATTGGAGAAGCGGTCTTATGCTGTATTTTTACAAAAATGTTCACACGAGATGCACAGAATGAGCTGGGTCATTATCGTGATGAAAGCACCAATCTATGCTAGTACAAAAATTGTGGCCGTCTTCTTCTTACTGCATCACGATATCTTCTCATTACTTTAATATAGAATTCATTATTGATTTTCTAACCTGGTGGAGCAAATTCAGATGGAAACTTCCACTGGGAAGACGGGTGTTTGGTTTCTGGATCGTAGCTCTAAACCTAGGATTCATTACCAGTGATGATCCTTTTGAGCACATTTTCATCATTGTTTACCATCTCTAAATTGTCGCGAGTGATTTCCAGGTAAAGGTTTCTCTATTCTCTTGTTGACAATTTTGGAATGAATTTTGTAGGTACACAAACCATTCCTAAATTTTCAGTTAAAATTTCCGAAACCGTACTTTTTCGGATACGAAGTTCACTCTTCACCTCGCTAACAGTGAAATGATGATCGTCTTCAATGGCAACCGCACGCATTCGATGTTTTCCAATATTTTTGTGCTCGAACGTTGGCCATAACGAGAATCGCTGTTAACAGATATGCGATCATCTTTGAAGTGCTTGTACCACTCTTTTATCTGGGTGTTACCCATGCATTTGTCTCCAAAAGCCCATATCACCATTTTGATCTTTTTTGCACATTATTTTTCAAGTTTGGCCCAAAATTTTATGCAAATTCGTATTCAATTCTTTCCGTCATTTTCACTGACACCAAAATGCGACGATAATAAACACTGCACTTCGGATAAATACGGAATGCTCACCTACTAGAGAATTTCCGGCCTAGAGACTGGGAGACTGGGAACTTGATAAAGCATAATTTGTAAACCCACAATTCCAGATATGGTGCTCGGAAACCTTTTTGCGAAATTATAGTATAGTATAGTATTCGGACGAATTTCGTATATATGTAGTTATGAACT
Source organism: Phrixothrix hirtus (assembly GCA_024586415.1). Classification (NCBI taxonomy): domain Eukaryota; kingdom Metazoa; phylum Arthropoda; class Insecta; order Coleoptera; family Phengodidae; genus Phrixothrix; species Phrixothrix hirtus. Next base: position 6,004 of record JAHWXV010810261.1, read on the forward strand.
AGTTACTATGCGGACTAGCATAATTTAAAAAAACATTTTTTTAAATAAATTTTATTGATGTAATTAAGTGCGTTTAAAATTAATTGTTAAATTTTTGTCCACAAACAAGTAAAACTTAGGTTATTAATATGCATAACCTATATTGGAATAGGTTAGTGTACACACCAAGTAAAGATACATTCGGTAATTTGATATTAAAATAACATGATATTCATATATGATACGTAGAATTTGTCTAACCGTATTTATTTCCATTCGCGTTTTTATAATCGACTGGACTAAACTTCTGTAAAACCATAAATATTATTTTGCATAATCCCTAGGAAGATGTTGTTCTGTCGGCGATTGATCACGTTAATTGGATAAAAAAATGCAAATTTTTGTGTTGTACCTTCCTAACTGTTGTATATCATATTCAATTTTGCCGATTAATCATTTTCTTTAAGGAACCTAGACAGTTTTTTACGTCAAAACAATTTAAAGTAGGGGTTTGAGTGAAATATTAACGCACGATCGAATTTAGTTGACGTCACATGGACCACGTTGCCAAGCCACAATACATAAGAAACATGTGCCTTAAATGAATTGCTACCAAAAGCTAACAGGACTGAACTCAGTTTTACGGAAAACTATAATCTTTTGACCTACTCTATTTAATTGAAAAGGTGTTTACGAATCTTTCTCTAACTGCCTCTAAATGGATACTCATTATATTAGACTCCCCCTGTATAAACTATTGAATAAATGAATCATTTAAACTCTAAATATCAAAATAAGTAAACGAAAAGGTTAATAAAAACAAATACAAGGAGAAAATCAGACATTCTCAATTAAATTCTATGACAGATTTAATTTTCAGTTGCTGAAAAGGACGATTTTATGACTAACCACTAGTTAGACATCAAGCTAAAGATGAATTGTATAATTACTCTATGGATAGTTAACTAAAATTTTTAGAATCAAATGATCCCAAATTCTATAGTCACCAGAAAATAATTTGGATATCACAAAAATTATATTAAAAAATTGAAACAATAATGAAACAAGTCTGAAAATGTGATACATTCTGTCACAAAGTACTTCAGTTCCTGATGCTACCTGCTACCGAGCGACAAAAATAAGTAATGAAAACAAGCCGCGTCAACTGTTTAGTTTTCGGGTTGTACAACTTATAATTCTATCATTTAATGTTTTTGGACCATTACATAAAATATGCCTTCATAAAACGACTGTTTGACTAATTCAAGTTACTTGTAGATAATAATATTTGTATTTTAAATTAGTTTAAAAAATAAGGGATTAAGTAAGTTACTTAATATATTGAGATCAATGCCTAGATTATATTTAGAAAGCAGTTAATAAATTTGTTGTTTTCATTTGAATTCTTGGCTAGTTTTCAGTTATTGTAATGCATAAATAAGAACTATTCATTAATATTGATCTGTTGCATAAAATTAATAAAGTAATATAAAAATTTGAAATCATTCAGTTTATTTTTAAAATAATTCTAGAGGAGTTTTATTAAAGAAAGAGAGGAAGCTACATATTGGCGTGTGGAAGAAGTAACTAGTTCCTGGAAACTTTTCTGATTCAAAGGTTGTGATGCAGTCTTTATATTGCAAATTTACAACGTTCGTTACTGTTTTGGTTTGCATTCTAAAATTCTAAGGTTAATAATTAAAAATATCTAAATTTATTTTATTCATTTTACAAGTTAAATCAAATTCTGAATACTAACTATGTATAATAATTTATTTCTATCTTATACCCAAACTTCTGTATAAGATAAATTATTATTTCAAGGACTAAAAGTGACAATATCAAAAATTGATAATTAAAGTATCTTTCAGTTATACGCAAGTTTAACGCCTAACAATGAAAAGCGGAACCTCGATAGTGTCTTTGGTCGATTTGCAGTCAATATGTGAAGACTAAAGATTAATAAAAATAAAGACGCTGATGGTGCTAAATTATTTTAAAACCTCGTGGCAGCAAAGAAATAATTAAATGGAATGCAATACACTTGCGCATACAAATATTTCTAGTTAATGTTTAATAATTGTATAGATGTCAAAAGATTTGAATGGATTAACATAAGTAATCGCAAATCTATACACGGCCATGCGTTTTTGTTAGTAATTATGCTTTAATTCATATTCTTTTGCTTGTGTTTTAGTATTACCATTAAAGGGATTTTACGTCAGTTCCAAGAAGTAATTCACAACGTCTAAATTCTTTTAGTGTAGAATTTATGTATTTACAAATTTCTAATGCATATGGGAAATGGCTAGCCATGTCAATGTTTTATCGTCAATTAGGTCAAGTGCCTTCAGAAAAATTACAAAGAGGGTAATATATTTTATTTATTTCGCATGGTGTTTATTCTATGGCGAGGACTACATTCGATTCTAAATAATCTCTTCCATATTAGTGTAATAGGAAAAGCATTGTTTAATCTGGAAATAAGGTTAGCTTAATTTAATTTTCCTATAATCCTAAAATATTTATTTTACAAGAAATAAGAAATTATTCTTACCAAATACAGTATACATCAAACTCTAATCATGTAATTTATTTTCAAAATATAAAATGACTACTTTTCATTATTTTTTTTATTTCTAAAGGACAATAGGATCAGTCAGAACATATTCTAAATTAGAATTCCTTGTATATTTTTCCTGTCGTAATTTAATTATTATGAAAATATTACTTTGTATGTGTATGTTATAGCTATGGACCACCTGTTTTCTTGTTCAAACAACGAAACCAATGACCATCCTCAGTCCTTTTTCTACTATGAACATCATAGAGTAAAATAACAAGGAAGTCAATAGTGTCGCCAGATCTGAATAGGTATTCACTTTATTTTTTTTGTTAATTGAAAATATTAGTAAAATATAGCAGACGTTAAGTTACGATTAAGCATCATTGTCATTACAAATGTTATTTAATTATACATTATACATAATCCATCTTTTTGAAAGGTCTTATTACAATTTGCTTGTTTTCTTTCAAGTGTAACTGTTTATGTACTTCCAAATAGACGTAGGATATAATAGTCACTACTTTTCAATATAATTCTTTTTTATTTGACGTTAAGTTATAACGTTATAACGATTCGTGCGCCACGTTACTTTTTCTAGCTATATTAACCATTCCACGCTGAAAAAGTATAAAACAATCCTTTAAAAGCCATCTAGAATTTTATGGGTTATATTAATCGCATCCCCGTATCTGATCCTATTGGCGAATGAGCTAGAGTAATCGCACCATTTAACTCAATTTGAACGAAATTTTTAATCTTCATTTACGCTGTTTCGATAATTATTTACTTGTTACCCCCCACACCCCAAATCCTGGTTTTTACACGTAAATTTACTTTTACTTTTAATTAGTTAAACTGCACCTGATAGTTTTGTAATGTACTATCGCTTCTAAATGATTCAGTTTCCCTGCACTTAAACTTAATCTATTATTATTATCAAGTTCATTACATTTTACTTCTTTAATATCCTTTAATAACCTAGATAGCGAATTAACAAAATTTCTAATATACTTTGAAAATACGGTTTTTGTAATTGTATTTCTCTGTAACTTGATAACAACCGCCTACTCTTCAAATCAACTATAAATGAATCATTGTCTACCGCTTCAGATATATTACTTCCTATTACTAATTTCACGTATTTTATTCGTAAAATTTTATAACTCTGTTTAATCCTTTCTAAAGCTGGATCCCTTATTGAAATTATGTCAGAATCTCGATTTACATTAATCTCTGTTTTTATTATTGAAACTGATTCCATATTTTTATCAAAAATACAAACTATTTTTACTAATAACCAGCACATGTATTGCAAGCAAATTATTACTATCTAACATTTAAAATCTATAATGGAAATCTTAAATAAGAACGTGCATTAAACATTAACTTTATATGTTCTATAAATAATTTTGCCGTTTTTTACTTTCTCTTACCCTATATGAAATACACATAAAAGAGAAAGAATTTTTATAGGAAAATGGCAAAAAACTGAGATATCGCGAGAATAAAGTGACACTTCCAGTCATTCTATTTGAACCAAATTCTCGTCGTCTCTTGTACGGAAGAGACAAACCTTAAATATAGTTTGTGAATTTCATATGATGATTTGTTTTTGAGATATGTTGTTCACAACTAATACTCCAAGTACTTCCGGTTACTCGAATTTCAAACATTTATTAGAGAAGCTCCTTGGTTATTATAAAACTAAATTAAGTAGCTAAGAAATATACTAAGTTTAAAAAAAATCGTTAGAACCGATTTCAAGAAAATCATGAAAATGAAGAATTCCGAAAATATCTAAAAATAATAGAAATAAAGTGGTCCTTCCCGTTATTTGATTTTAATCAAATTTTTGATTTTGCATACAAAGGCGATTATTACATCCAATGTAAATTTTCATTTAGCTAGGTCTTTTAGTTTCATAGTTATTTTATTCAGAGTTAACGATGAAAGTACTTCCGGTTACTCGATTTACGGAAAATTTGCCCGAGTACCGCCTATAAAAAATACAATGAATTTTTAAAAAATGGTTACAGCCGATTTCAGGAAAATTGTGGCCGTCGCGTACGACGATGGATACAAACTCAAATATAAAATTTTTTTAGGACTCCTCGTTTTCGAGTTATCATGTATACAGACACACACACACACACACACACACACACACACACACACACACACA
>JAHWXV010810419.1:0-15000 GCA_024586415.1 Phrixothrix hirtus
TTATTATTATTATTATTATTATTATTATTATTATTATTATTATTATTATTATTATTATTATTATTATTATTATTATTATTATTATTATTATTATTAAATAGAGTGATTCTAATGATAGTGATATTAATTTTGATGATAGATTTAAACAGACGCAGCGGTATAAAATTTTTATAATTTTATTTTAAAGTTAACATATCTACGATTTGTAACAGTTTAATTATTCCATAAATTACTAATTATTTATAAAACTTTACTACTTGTAATTTCATATTATAATGAATTTAACGTTCTAAGCTAGTATTGTGTCGTGTCAATTTTTCCTCCATTTAACCGGTCTTTTCTCTTATAATATAAGCGAGATACCCATAGTGCTTTTAAAATTTCAATCAGCCTGTATATATAAAGCTAGATTCTACAAATTCAACTGCTGGTTTTACATTTTAAAATTAAAAATTGTGAGATGTTATTTGTTGTATGCCGAATATACAGCTCTAAAATTTTAATGCTGTAAATAACACATAATTGTAAAAAAATTAGTTATAGAAAAATTTAATTGACTGCTTGATTTTGATTCATGCCGAATACAAATTTTGTTTTTTCCTTAATCAGTTTTATTTCTGGGGAATACGTAAAAAATGTAAATAACCTTCCTAAAATTTTCTGTATCTAATTGTTATTTTATAAATAAAACATTACATTCATATACCTTTTTTAAAAGAACATTTCAATCAATTTTGAATCACAACTGATCACACATAGTATAAATAACACAATATAAACGCAAATATTGCAAGCAATTAGCTAATGACGTAAGAGACTACCTCACTGCATAATAATTAGGCGGTAAAGCTTGAAAACTAATTGACAAAAGTAGCTTGTACGATAAAATAATTATAATCATAATTACAGTATTTAGTTGTCCAAATGCCGAAATTTAATTTAGCTTGACTGAGAATTTAAATTATTTAGGAGAAAAATAAGACAATTTCCAAAAAAACAACTTTGGAATCTTTTAGAGGAACATAACTAGTGAAAAATTATAAAATTTAAAATAAACTTACGTTAAACATTTACGCTTCTCATTTCTTGCCCATTCAACTATGCAGCTTTCTTTAAATACTATAAATCTCTCAGAAAAATAAATGCAGTTGCAATTATAATCTATAGTCTGATAAGAGTATTTACAAAATTAGAAGCGTAAATAATTAAAAACAAATTTAACGAGACCGTCGCAAGACAAATACAAGACTGGAGTATGTTATAACCCTACTGCGGTGCAAATGCACTTTCTTTGATTTCTTGCCATTTGGGTATCCCCTTTTGCAATTGTGACCTGCTTTATTTACTTTTGATATTTGCGTATTGCAAATATTGCAATATTTTTGTTAGTACTGTATTTCTTGATTATTTTATCGAAGGTTTATCAATTTTGAAGCCATTTTTGTTACTACTTTCGTTTATTACGTATGCGCTTTCGTCTGTTTATCTACCATTTTTTAAAAACTTATATGTAAGTCGCTTAAGTTTTACCGTATGCCACTATATTTTGCACGCTGTTTTTTAGCTCGCTCTGAAGAAGAATTGCATTTTCAATTCCAAATATTGGCTTTTAATAATAAAGTTTAGTTAACAACTGTTTTTGTTTGACTTTAATCATAATGCCACCCGTGCTGTATAGCTATCTTGCTGTGCACTCGGATTTAATCGACGCTACTGCTGACGTGGTTTCTGAACAATTATTGTTTATACAGATAACCAACATAAATTTTATAATTAAAACTCTGCAATTATAATTAAATCAACAAAATATGCATCGTCATAGTGCAACAAGCAATATCTAATAAATATACTTGTATAACTAGTACAAATTTAGTTAAATTTTCAATTGAAGTGGGCTTTATCAACTTTTGAAATATTAAATAAAAGCAAACTTGCGCACTTCATATTTTATTTTATTTAAAAAAAATGCTTCCTCTTTAAATACAATGTAGGATACGTAGCTTGAATAAGTTTAAAATTATTTAAAATACTGTAACGATTCGAAGAATTCAAACCCGTAGCCAAACTTAGGTATTTAGTGAACCAAACGTATGTCGCTATATGAATAATGCATTTTACCTGTGTTATAAAGAGCAGTAGCGGCGGTCAGCGCTAGCTTTCACTTTGCGACATTACTTTTGTCCACTGGAGAGGATGTTTGTCAAATCAATAAGTAGGTAGTTGCGTGATTTTATTAGGTTTTATAGGTTTGAAATATGAGGTTTGACTTTATCTTGATGACACAATGACCGAATCAGTAAATAAATATACTTTTGCACACTAGACAAACAAAAGTTTAGCTAATAGTAACAATAAAATATTTGCATTGCCCGAGAAGAAGAACAAAACGTCCTTACAAGGATAAAGTAGTACATTGAAAATCCGTTCGTCCCAGGCGACGATGAAAGGGTACCGCGTCGCTTGGCCAGTTACCCAAAAATTTAGCACACGAAAACGAGTTTTAAAATAAAATTAAATATTTCACTTATTGAAGTCTCTTTTGAATATAAAATAAATTTAACAATTATGTAATTTGATGACTATGTCAAATTAAACGAATTCCGAACAGCCAAAGTCCATTTTTCACGACCCCAAGCGAGTTGTGATGAATATTTTTGCTTCTCATGTTAATATACAATCTTCTCGATTAAGGTACGAGTAATAAGTGAATGTGATGTATGTTGAAGGTTGCATTCGTCCAGCGACAGTGTACTTACGATTGATGAGAAAGAATGAGAAAACTTCTATATAAATTATTTATATTAAAAGGTAGTGTGCAAATTAAATTAAAGGGCGCACACTGCCTAATTATCGACAGAAACTTAGTTAAATGCGAAGAAGTATGAGATAATCATATTTAGAATAGTTGCATATTTTAGAGAAAATGTTGCATTTAAAGAGAATTTCCACTTAAGCGTGTACCGAACCCTTGGTAGCTTATAAAGTAACTGGAGTCTTTCTGGAGGTCGAGGGGTCGATCACCGCCCGAGGGAAAATTTTCTAAGAATGCAACTATTCTAAATATGATTATCTCATACTTCTTTGCATATTACTTACGATTAGTCAGAGTAGTTCTCCGGCCTTCACTTTTCAGCCTTCCCTTGACGTATAGTTCTTTGGCAGGGCATTAATTAAGTTATTGTCATGGTTGGTGTTCCTTTTTACTTTCTCTTAACTATATGAAATATGGAATAGTTTCTGGTTTTTAGTAAAAATTTTTGATGTCCAGTTTTTAGCGGAAATACATGTGTATGCGTGTGCGTATGTGTGTGGTATGTGTGTACGTGTTATGTGCCTATGAATGTGCGTGCAGAAGTGCATATGCGTGTTCGTGTGCGTGTGGGTTTGAGTGACGTTGTATGTGTGCTTATGCGTATGAGTGTGCGTTGTATATGCGCATACGTGTGCAAGTCCGTGTATGTGTGCGAATACTTGTGCGTGTGCATATGCTGTGAGTGTATGAGTGCGTGTAATATCATGTGTTTATATTAAAATCTTGGTATCTAATAAGTTTTTCTGTGTGTACCGTTAACATTTTTAAGTTCCGCACATCAAAATTAGAAGAGAATTTCAAAATATTATAAATATTACTAAATTCAGTGCGTACTTCTTATATGAAACGACCTTTAGTCACGATCAGCAAGTACGATTTTATTTAAACCTCATTTTTCCATAAACTATTTGGTAAGCAGTGGTAATATTATTTCAAAGTAGTTTAAAAATATTTTATAATAATTGGTATTCGAAAGCAAATTAATCTTACCACAAATATGTCTAAATAAAACAGCAGCCAAGAAATGTAAAAATAAGATATCGTTCTTCTGAATTTGCAGCGTTATTGGAAATTTTATTATGTAATTAAACTGTCACTGTGTATACCCTTAAGATAAAATATTTAGCTTATCTTTTAAAATGAAAAAGTAGAGATTATTTAATGGCAAAGATCCGCAATTTAACTGTCTTGCTGACACTTTAATTCTGAATCGGTTATGCTATGCAGCCAGCATCTTAGCTGATTAAACAACAAATATGCGGAGTAAGCAATTTTCCTGCCAATGCAATGAAACTTTAATTTCCGTCAAACGATTTAGTGTAAGTAGGTGTGAACAAGTATGATGGAAGTTTACGTCGTATTTCTAAATTTATGATATATGTAAATAGCTATTCAAGACGTATTTATAGCAACAAACATTAACCGCACGAGCACAGATACATGGAATCTATAAATGTAATTACATTAATGATTACTTGCTTTAATAGTAGAATAATTACAGATCTGTTGAAAATATCTGAAGTATTGATAACAAAATAACAGAATAGTGAGAAATCTCCATGCGATCCAGTTACGAGGGAACGTCTTTATATTCTTAGAAAAGTTGTCTACCACTTCAGACACGTCACAAAATAACTGCAAAAGTTATAATTTTATTGGCATAACATATTTGGTATTTTTTGGCGCTAATACGGCAAAAGAGATACAATAAAGTCAAGTATATATCGTTCCGTAATCAAATTCCTGCAAAACGGGAAAAATTTCAACAAATAAATAACACGATAACTGTATCATCTCCAGACAAGTTTTGCGCATATGCAGTTGAAGTAGTTTTGTTGTTTTAACTAGTATCAGCCAAGTAGACATCTTATTTAAAAAAATGTACGTATAGATACGCACCTTTCTGAAATGTACAACTGTCTTACAGTAAATAATATTTAACAATATTCGCAAGTTATTTAATCGATACTGTTGTATTTACACCTTTCAACAATAATTTTACTACCATACACTTATTTGTAACTTTCGTTTTAAAGCACTAATAGTTTTTCAAAGTTTTGCACAATATTAAACTTAGATTTAACTAAACTGATTTATGATTCATTTATTCATATCTAAGCTATAACTTTTAGAATATTCCAGTCGAGAATGGATGACTAATTTAAACTGGTATTTCAATATAGAACATGACTCATCGCGTAAATCTTCATTAGGGGATGTTATTAATGACTTTGTTACACTTTCATCCCCTTAAATCTGCTGCGCCCCACAACAGCAACTTTGGTTTGTGAACCATAGATGTTTCTGCTTCAATTATAAGATGATAGAATCTTTGACCAAATCTACAGTGCGAGACATTGTTTCACGGCACTTCCTTGTAAAAGTGGTGGTTAATGGTTGTCTCTCTTAGCAGGACTTCTCTTGGATTCTAAGGGCGTACCAACATCTGGATGCTCATGCCTCGAAACACTGCTTTTATCACGTTGCGCACCACCGGCCAGCTAAGTTTGCCTTATGCAAAGTTGATCTTTGGTACGTCTAGGTTTCTGTTAACAGTGCACTACAGTTATTCCTTTAAGACCCACGACGTTTTCCACAAGTCTTCATAACGTATCCTCGGATATAACCATACTTCCATATGGAAGAAGTAGGTATCAAAATATACAGTATCCCCGTATGGACTGAACAATAGGGAAAACACTTTTATTTATAACTTAACGCAAAATGCCATTCTTTATAAAATTTTTTGCTTGCCTCAAAACCACCAATTCTGAAACAAAAATCTAAATATTCCTTTTAGCGGCTGAGATAATTACAAAAGCACAAAATTTCAAGCAAACAAGTTTCTAAGTTCCATGTTTTTGGTTAAATCAGATTATCCTGTTATCTTCCATGGCGACCTAATAAGTAAATCAAGTTACATGTTATTTTTCAATGTCAAGGTCATTACGTATTTGTTTATCTTTACTGATACTGTTAAGAAACTAACTTTAGAATAAAGAATTTATCTCGTTAAATGTTATGGAACTGATGAGGCTTCTTATAACTTTGCAATCCAAAAATTTCAACAGAAGTTTCCTAATTTGGTAGAAAAATTTGAAATAACAGGTAGCGTACGTGACATCCAGAAAAGGAAAGGGATACACGATGAAGAAGATGCTCCTACAATAGTGTCTCTAGATTCTGTGGAGACAAATCCAAAATTATCCTTGCGAAAACTTCTACACAGTTAAATTAGCAAATTACATTTACATAGAATTTTTAAAGAAAATAAAATTAAATCTTATAAACCGATTTTTGTACATGATTTAAGAAATGGTGATGATGATGTACATTTAGAATTTTGCTTATCCTTAGGAGAAAAGCAGTTAGTAAATCGAAATTTCTACAAAAACATTATTTTTTCGGATGAATCAACATTTGCAACCAATGGCAAACTTGCAACCCAAAACAGTAGATTTTGGTGGAAATGCTAATTTCAAAATTGTGACGAGAAGTCAGTATTATGAGAAGGTTAATGTGTGGTGTGGTGTTATGTATGGAAAAATGATCGGTTCGTATTTTTTTAGTGAAAATGTGACAACATAACTTAGTCGGGGTTGCTTCAAAATATTTTGCTGCCTGTAGTAAGAGATGAACCTAATTTTGAAAGTGTATTTTTTCATCAAGATGGATGCCCTGTCACTCAACAGTGTTGGTAAGAAATTATCTGCAAGAACATTCTGGAAACAGATGGATAGGTCGTTACAGACCCACCAATTGGCAGGCTCGTTCTCATGATTCAAGCCCATTGGATTTGTTTTTATGGGGATATGTTAAACAGCATAAATATAATACTAATTTGGATAACAATATTCAAATTTTAAAACAAGAAATCACGGAAGCGCTAAATTTTGTCACTGACGATACGATTCACAATGTTTATAAAGAATTTGTATGTAGAGCTAAAAAATGTGTAGAGATTGGAGAATACCACGTTAAATAAAATAAAATGTTTCTCTTTAGCTCAAGTGTGTTTTTGTAATTTTCTCAGTAGCTAAAAAGAATATTTAGATTTTGGGTTCAGAATTGGTGGTTTTGAGGTAAGCAAAAGTTTTTATAAAGAATGGCATTTTGCGTTGTTACAAATAAAAGTTTTTTCCCTGTTGTTCAGTCCATCCCGGGACACACTATATATATATATATATGGTTAAACACTGCTTATATAGAAAATAATTATTAATTCACAAAAATCATTTGTAAAAGAAATTTCGTTAATTTCTAAAATTAACAAGAACAAAGGAATTAAAATAATTTTTGCAATCAAAGATAACGCAACTGTAATACTTAAATGTACTGACTGTAATGATAAAATACAACCATCACTTACTGACTATATTTATAAAAAATTATATAATGATCTTACGAAAGTAATGGAACAAAAGGTTTATTAGTTGCTATACAAACATAGATAGAAATTTATTGAGAAAGAACGTTGAATCCTCACACCGCACAGAACCGCAGAGAACATACTCCTTTAAGGCCAATGCTGTCTTCTACAGGAATGCTTTGTCAAATACTTTCATAAATCTTTTATTAGGTAACACCGATTCTTATATAAAAAGATACGAGACGTTTAATAGAAAAACTAGACGGAATTAAGTTTAATTGAGATGACATTGAAGTGGGTGGTAACTTTGTTAGTTTATTTAGCAAAGTTTCTGCTTAAAGAACCGTAAATATTGTAAAAGAAAAACGTGAAAATGTTTCGTTTTAAAACCTAGATTGACACTTTCTCATAGCATTATTTCAGAACTTTTATCAGTTTGGTGTAAAAACTTTTATTCTCAATTTGAAGATAAGTTTTATGAATAGAATTTTGGCATCCCTGTGGATTGATCTTAATCTATTATTTTCAGTCAATTTTTCTAGAAAATTTTGAATGTAATTATATCGCTGAACACTATTGTAATATTAAGTTTTGTGGAGGTATGTTGATGCCATTTTTGTTGTATGGATGAGAAATTAGGGTAAAGCAAATGTGTCTTTAATTTACTAAATAGGAAGAGGAACAAAATGATGAATTACACTTCCTTCATGTTTTAATTAAGAAAAAAAAAGATTTTTAGAAATATCTGTTTTTCGTAAGAAATTTAATACCAGTTAATGTCTAAATTTTAATTATAATCATCAGTTTACTGTTAAGAAGGATACCATTTAAAATATGTGTGATAGATCCAAAACTATATATTGTAATTATGACATTTTTAATAATAAAATTAATTTTATAATGGAAGTGTTACTTCAAAACAATTGTAGTCTTAGAAACAACATTATATCTATCTTTTAAAACCGTAGTCAAAACATTAGAAAGATTAATACTGCTCCATGCGTTATCATTATCCTGTTACCATATATTGTTGGTGCATCAGAAAAACTAACAGAATGTGTAAAAGGTTTAAAATCATAACTGGTTCCAATTCTTCAAGTTCTTTGAGTTGGGTTTTAACTATTACTAAAGCTTTCAATGGAAATGTTAATAATAAATGCTATATTTACAAATTTCTAGCTATTATAGTAAATTTTATATTGGGAAAAGTGAAATCGGAAGCATGCCCAGCGGTGGCGACATCACAGATAACACGCTTTCTGACTTTTGGATCATGCTTCATGATCTCTTCTAAGCCACCGCGCCGTATTGCGTCGTACTTAGGTTGTAATATAAGTTTTCAGGCAACATTTTTTTGCGATATTCATAAATTCGTAAAAAGTTAATAATGTAACCTCATATGTAACTCTTTTTATATTTTGTTCATCTGCATGTTTACTCTAGTATTCCACCCAATTTTTGATTATTTATTGATAATCAAATTTTTATGAATTTTGACACTAAAACGAAAAAAACTGTCATTTGAACCCTAATACATCACGAATTTTCTCTGGATCGAAAACCAATGCAGGCGTTACAGAACATCACTCAATCGAAGGGTCCAGGAGTTGTCTCACGTGAGACAGTGTACCATTGGTTTGCCAAATTCCGTAGCGGGCAGGAGAAAATCGAAGATGTGCCAAGGTCTGGAAGGCCATCGACCATCAATGAGGAGGACGTGCTCACCGCCATCGAAGCAGACCCGACACTGAGCACACGCATGTTGGCAGAGGACTTCGCCTGTTCACAAATGCAAATCGCCCGAATTCTGCACAAACTTGGGAAGAAAATCCAAAAGGGCAAATAGGTGCCACACAAGTTAACCCAGCAACAGAAATATCGCCGTTTGCAGGCCACACAACTGTTCCAACCCCACCAGGCAGCCTACTTTTTGGATCGAATTGTGACGTGTGATGAAAAATGGCGTTCTTATAAGAACTCTAAGAACAAAAACAGTAGCTTGCCTCTGTACAGCCATCAATTTCGACCCTAAATCCAGATTGGCGCCAACGGCGTGTTATTTTGTACGTTTGGTGGTGGAGTGGCGCCGTGATCTACTTGGAGACTGTCCCATATGGACAAACCATTAACGCCCAATACTACGGTGATTAACTCAACAGATTCCAGCAAAAACTTCGGTCTCCCAGCCTCGCTGGACATTTTCGCACAGGGGTGGTGTTGCAGCAGGACAACTCCAGACCCCATGTCGCAAATTAGACACTTCGAAAAATTAACCATCCGGGCTGGGAAACTCTTATCCACCCAACATACAGTCTCGGTTGTACTCCATCTGACTACCACTTGTGTACCTCCCTTGCTCATTCTCTAGCCGGAAAAAATTTTTCCTAACTTGACCACCTCCAAAATCACCTTCGATAATTTTTTGCTTTCAAGCCCCCCGAGTTTTACGCCCGTGGCATTGATCTCTTGCCTGAAAAATGGAAACGTGTCGCTGATAATAATGGCGAATATTTTGAGTCATGATTATGCTTTGTTAAAGTCTAAAAGATAAATTTTCTTTCAGAAAAATTGTCTGAAAACTTAAGTTACAACCTAAGTAAATTCTGCAACAATACTATTAGACATCCGTAGATCTTCTGCAATACAATAGACTAAAGAGCATTCATCGGAAAAATCAAAAAGATTTTTGCATGATTCTATGGTAACACAGTATTGAAATTTTCGGATTTCTGAGAAACATTTGAGATCTGCAAATGACGGTTATTTACTTCTGACTTTCAAATCCTCCACCTCGACGCTGTATGTCCTTTGGTCATTATCTGGTCATTCTTGGTCCACATTCTTATCAACGTACCAAGCTAACCAATTCAGGTGTACCACCTTAGATTTTTTAACGGGTAATTTCTTTATTCGGTATATTATACCGTTGATATTTGTTATAATTTTATAAGGGTCTTCCCAGGATCGCTACAAATTAATTATAGATCTCAATGTTGGCGTCGCTGTGGCTGGTGTAACAACAACAACAAATTAGATTAAAATCCTCCACATTTAAAATATTGAACCATCAATTAATCGCCAGCAATCAGAATATTTCCATGTACTTTCTCATGTATGGATTTCCGCTGCTAGCGAAAACCTTTCGCCATTATCCTAATCTCCGAGTCTGCTACTGAATTTTAGATCGCATTTTAGCCTTGTCCCCTCAGCTTGTCACATTTTCTCGATCTCAATTAGTTGTCATATCGATGTTTATATTTTCTGTATCAAAAGGTTTCGATACAGACAATTAATATTAGAATAATTGCGGTAAAACGTAATAACAACCTACATAATGAAGACCGAATTCGAATCTTAATACCGAATACATTATTTCAAATAACAATATACAGGTTAACATGGAAATCGTATCATTGAATCATAATAGTGCACCATTAGACTGGTGAAAAGCCTTATAATGTTATCTTCGTAAGTTAAGGCAGAGGACTATAAATTAAGTATTGTAACCCTTAAGAGGTTTCATGCACTATGAGATGAAGCTGCCGAGCTAGCCAAATTAACAAGGACAACTTGACACCAACACTTTACGTCAATCTTTCTAACCGGTACAAAGTATCAGTGTAGCATGACAAGCTGAAGAGTTGTAGGCTTAGTTCATTTTTAGCAATTGATAAAGGCTTAAATAGAGCTGACTTGAAATTTCGTCACAGATCGGAATTCAATTTCAATGGAATTCAGAACCGTTTAGATAGCGCATTCAGCCATGTTTGGGCTGCTGTGACAACCACCTGAATCGGCAGGATGAATGCTTCGGTAACTTACTAAAATAATTCATGGTTGCAAGGTATATTTATTTCCTACTTTTGTTTGGGTAAACGGACCTGCTTGAATAGGTTATCTGGTATATCAGGTTTTTAATTTTAAATTCTTACTGGGAAGTTAAATTGAAATCGGTAGTGGGAAAATTTAAATTATAAATATTGGCACTACATAGCTTTAATAAAGACAAAGAAGCAAAAGATACAATTTTCAACAATTGTGTATCTGGGTTTGATAATATGCTCTTTACGATTCAGATGATGAAAGTAAATGACCAATGGATAAGGCCTCACTGAAGCTCCCAATGTTAGAGATACAATATTGCAATGTCGCTGAGAATAGATTTTATTAACCTTTACACTGCTTTGCACGAAAATATTCGCAAAAAAAAGAAAAGTTCTCACATTTAACAACGTCTGACAGTGACAAATATTAGTGTATGTAAAATAGAATATCACTTCTATGACAACAATACGTCCTATCACGTAGTACACGTATAATAACAGTAGAGACAATATCAACGGAGAAAATAATTATTTTACTTTACTTTTGGAACTTTTCTCTTAGTGGGCTATATGGAGGTATGGTAGGAGACGGTGTTCGTTCGACTTAAATTCAAATATTGTTTTAAATATTTTGCTATAAGAAAGTTTAGATAATAAACAGCAATAAGACAGGGAGACGCAAGCGGACGGCCTTCATTTCTGATATAATAAGAAAAACTGAACCGCATTAACTACTTATTTAAAGTAAAAACCGAAATAGCCAAATTAACTGTAGATACATACGAAATTTGACTAGTACATCACAAAAAATAGTTTTAATCATTTTCAGGGTCATTGTATAAAAACCCATTGGAAAAAATGCTGTTTGTTTATCCAAGGTCCACAAAATGCCATTTTTTTGTCTTATGCATGTAGATATGTTTTTGACGTACACTACATGGAGCAAAATTAACCCAAATTTTTATTAAAGTATATAATAAAGTTACAAAAGTGCATTCTTATTATATAAAACAGAATATTTGATATTAACTAAACCTTTATGCCACCATCTTCCTTATTGCATGCGCAAATTTCCTCATGGTGATTCTGATCTTCATCTTCTGTTTGAAAGCTGACGTTGTCATGACAATCGATGATAATAGATGGAAACACTGAAGCCAACCGTTGAAGGTCTGAATCGTCACGACAATTTTCTGTTAGATGAACCAAAAGCTTTTGAAGGCTCATTAGCTTTTTGTGCTGATGAACCATACACTTCTAGAAGCTTAATGTTCTTCAGTTTTCGTCCTTGTTTCGTTACGCTAATAAATTTCTTTATTGGACCATTGTTTCTGTAGAACATTTCAATTTTTATGGCAACCGTTTTATTTTCTGATCGTTTAAGTATTATGCAAAAAAGCT
The DNA here is from genome assembly GCA_024586415.1 of Phrixothrix hirtus. Taxonomy (NCBI): domain Eukaryota; kingdom Metazoa; phylum Arthropoda; class Insecta; order Coleoptera; family Phengodidae; genus Phrixothrix; species Phrixothrix hirtus. Next base: position 12,407 of record JAHWXV010810419.1, read on the forward strand.
TTAACATTATAAAGTTTCCAATCAGCTTACATACAGAACTAACCTTTAAATACAACCCATAATATTTTTCTAGTCTTTTTATTACTGTATGGACTCTGATTAGCTTTTCAACTCAGCCAAATACTCGATCAGCAGGCATATATGGATGCCCTCTAATTAGAAAGTACATTGCTATGTTTTTAATTCTGGACGGTCCTTCATTATTCAGTTAAGTTATTAGCATGTGTACAATATGACTATTTTTATTTTGTCCCGCACAAACATCGGAAAAGTATCGTATTATGTAAACATCTTCCGGAGTATTCAAATTTCTTAGAAATCCTAATAGCGCCGAACCAACTTCAACACAACCACGGGATGCCTGATTTTCTAACCACGTGTAAAATATGGGCTGGCGACTTGTTACATCAGTTACGCAGAAAGCATAAAAGCCCAGTTGCTTGTACTTATTGCAAATCAAAACAGTATGTAATTGTATTATCTGGAACTTCCTTCATCAATTCATGAAACTGATTAACTCGAAACTTGGCAACTTGTAGGTTTGCCATTAGTTTTTGCCGTTTAGATATATTTTTGGATATGGCTATTTTAATTTGGTGTCTTTTGCAAAAGCTACAGACATCCGTTGGGAGACTTCCAAATCTAATATTAAAATCATTGTTAAAAATTCGGCTAAATAATTTGTAGTTTACTTCATGTTCTTCTCCCACGTTATTAATGTAAAATTTATGAAATGTAGTAATATTCATTTCAGACGATAAACAGATTCTTTGTGATTTGGTACGACCATAATGACGTTCTTTTCCTTTTAAGTTTGAAGTAAATTGTTGAACTCTTTGTCGTTTGTCTGCGTAGGTTTTAGATTTCATATCTCTTTCGCGTTTTTCTGAAATGCCAGACCCTATTTTCACTTGTCTTGCTATTGTGTGAACTCTCTTCTGGCTGATATTAAATATAGTTCCCGTATTTATACTATATTTGAAAAAAAACTGGTGTTGCCTTTGGTTTTCGGTTTTCCTAGTTCGTCTTCGTCGTGGACTTTTCATTGTAATAAATTGTGAAATCATAACATCTTGTTCTATTTTATTGGAATGTTCAAAAAATCTTTCTCGGCAAAATTTTGTATCATTCATATTTAGGGAGGTACATTTGAATCGATTACTATTATTACGTTTACATGGAGTTTCAAACATTTCAAGATTTGGATCATAATTTCCATATCTATGTTGTAAATTTACATTGTTGACGATTTTGTAATTTATAAAACACAATTTTACCTAATTTCTATTTTCCTTTCTCTTGAAGATATGTTTTGTTTCCTTTTACAACTACCACATCCATATCGCCTACTACATGTTCACTATCCATAACACCCAGTTAGGTAATAAGTATTTTAATTTCAAAGAATAACTAACTTTATGAAATCAGCATTCCAGCAGTCATTATTGTATTGTATTATATTGTATTGTAGTATGGCTATTAGTGAGTAGACGTGTGTCTCTGTGCTGTGGTGAATATTCTAAAGAAGGATGCTTATATCTAAATTTAGAAGAAACTATATTTGCTAAATATTGTAATAACGTAGATTAATTACACGAAAAAAGATGGGTTTAACACATGAAAATAAATGAGAAATCAGAGACATTGTAAAGGAAACGATAACCACGTTGCTAGCAGATAATACATTCATATCAAAAATTGTTGATAAAGCTTTACAAAAATTAAATATTAAAATTGACACATTAACAAAGTAGTGGGATGACAAGGTGAAATTTATCAATAAAAGTTATGGAGACAAAATTGATGTCCTGGAGCAATACACCAGAAGGAATAATGTGCGTATTTTTGAAATCCCTGAAGATTTCGAAGAAGATTTGGATGAAACAATAATACGCCATTCTAAACAAGTTAATATTCCTATGACTGCTAATTATATAGATCGCTGTCATCGATTAGGAGTTAAAATTGAAGGTAAAGTACGCCCCGTAATAATAAAATTCGCAAACTATAAACACCGCAATGTCCTCCTATACAACAAAAAGCATTTCATGGGTTCTAAAATTATAGTTAAGGAGGACCTTACTAAAATCCGAAATAATTTGTTTAAAAAATGTGCAAGGAAATTTGGATATCGAAATGTACGGACTACAGATGGAATAATAAAAGTTAAACGAGGAAATAAGGTATACAAAATTAAAGATGGTGAATCCGTAAATGAAATTTTGCAAATCACTTAATTTATGTTGTATTTTAATCTTCAGCTTTTTATGAGAAATATCCAGCAGATCCCTTTTTCACTTAATTTTTAATATGAGTGATATTAATGATAAGGTTGATTATTTAACAAAACAAATTATTTTCATATTTTATACACATGCTCCACTAATTCAAGCTAAATTTACTAAACCATACACTCCTTGGATAACCGGCAATATTAAATTAATGATTTCATTACGAGATAAGGCTCTGAAACGTTACAAATCTAGTCGCAACTCAGTACATTGGGACTATTGTAAACAAATTCGTAATTACACAAACCAAGCAGTCAAAAATGAAAAGCGGGTATATTTTGAGTATAAACTACGAAATATTAA
>JAHWXV010810478.1:0-12013 GCA_024586415.1 Phrixothrix hirtus
ATATTTGGTCAAAAAAAGGCATATAAGTGCATATTTTAAAGGCAAACAAGGCATATATATGCGCATATTTTGGCTGCATTTAAATGCATATATTCTGCCCTCTAGTTATTAAATATCAATCCTTTTATTTCTGAATACATCTATCCAAAATATTGGTACTTCAGAAGAGAACAGCAATTTTTTATTGCATCTATACTCTCCTAGCATCTTTGAATAAGTTGGCAATTCTTGAGATATTTATCAACATTCCTAGTATTTTGAAATCATTATTTACTATTCATACTAAAACTTCAATACTCAAATGTACCTTTATATAATTTAAAATTTAATTTACAGTGGCATTTACACTTTCTAAAAATATTGATGGTTTTCCATAATATAAATTGTTTCCCATTTTACAATCTTCTTCATTTTAACAAATTCTTCACTAGTGGTAAAGTTTGGCAGAATGGTGATAGAACCATAAACAGTGTGGAAAAAAATCTGAAAACATAGATTATATCAAAAACTATGAATTTCTGAAAAGTACACGTGAACACCGCAATTTATGCTGCCGGACAGTTTTATTTTAGCTATAATGCTTTATTTGCATGTGCACGTAAGTCGTTGCTAAGGCAATGCCGCTGCTTTTATTTTTTTGTTTTTATTTATGTGACATTATTTAAAATATATCTTCATTCTGAATATGACCTGCAAGTTTGGTGAAGTGTGGCGGATTTATTTAAAGATAGCAGCACATAAAAGATTATGAACCTTCAAAATCTATTATTTTTAAGATCATTAATAATGAAAGAAAAAATATAATGATTTATTTCTGGAAGATGTTTTTATTAGCAATATTAAATGATATCAACAAAATCAAGATACCAGAGCAAATGCTCAAAATGTTGGTCATTTGTTTCTTGACAATAGCCTAACCTATTTCTAAATTCCTGCTGAACGTTTCAATTAAATAATGGAGGAATATTGTGTTTATCTTCTTATATTTGAGTTTTAAAAGTTTCATTAGTGGGAGGTCTGTTAAAATAAACTTTACTTGTTAAATATCCTCGCAGGAGAAATTCCATAGGAGGGAAATCAGCATAGCTTGCTGACCCCTCAATGTTCTTGTCCAGTAATATGGAAGTATTTGATCAAGGGCTCCCTAACAGGAATTATGTAATGGGGAGATGTACCATCTTGTTGAAACTACATTTCAGATAGGATATATCAGCTTCTCTGTGATTTGGATATGGTTCAATTATTGTGGGTATTATTTCAAATTGTAAAAACTGAATATACATTTGTTTAATTACATTTTTATCAACAAAATATGGTCCTATGTGCATTTCTCAATGCAATTACAATGTCAACAGTTAGCAAAATAACCAATAAATTCCAGAAACAGTTATGTAACAGATTGACCAAGAAGTGGAAGACAAAACATGGACGCCATGTCAAATTTGGTATTTGCTATCATTTCATGAAAATCCCAATTTTACATTTCAACAAGCTGGTGAAGCTGCTTTTTGTTTAAATGGCATAAACCATCAAAATTGTAGATAGTGAACTACAGAGAACCCACATTGGATTGAAGAAATTTATACTTGATATTCTGAGAATGTTAATATTTAGGCAGGAATCTTAAGGTTAGGATCATAGGACCGAACTGTATATTTTTATGGAAATGTAACTGAGTAAGTGTATCTTTAGTTTTTGCAGTTTGAATTAATTCCTTCATTAAATAAACTAGGTATATCCAATTCTCTTTAAAAATTTTAACGTAGACATACATTGTTTGTCTGATATTTATTACTTAAAAAAAATTTTAATTAAATTAATTATATTCCAAACATAATTTTTCTTAGTAATTATTTAATATGTATTTACCATTTTACATCGTCTCCAATAAATTAATACATTGAACTCCTAACCTGATGAAGCTTTAATTTTAAGCAAAACATTATTTTTAAATATTTGACAATGAATTAAACTTCTAGAAGGAGAATGTTTTGATTCTTAATTATCTTTGACTGGCATATCCCTACAATCTACAATTACACAAACCCACCAGTCTATCATTCAAAATAATTAACAATTAATTGTTAATTTTACCTAAATATATCCAAATGACAAAGAAGCTGATATACCCTTGTTTATAATGTGGTTTCAGTAGGATGGTGCATCATCCCAGAATACAATTAAATATTTTCTGATTGTAAGATAGGAAATTGAGGTAGCATTGAGTAGTTTGCAAGGTCTCCTGATTTGTCCCCTCTGGATTTTTTTCTATAAGGATATTTAAAAAGTAAAGTTTATTTTAACAGACTTCCCACTATTGAAATTTAAAAATCAAATGCAAGGAGAAATACACAATATTCCTATGTTGTTTATAAAAATGTTCATCAGAGATTCAGGGTATTGTCAAGAAACAAATGGTCGACATTTTGGGCGTCTGCTCTCTATCTTGATTTTGTTGTTATTGTTTAATGTTGTTAATAAAAACATCTTCAAGAAACAAATCACCATATTTTTTCTTTCATTATTACTAATCTTATACTATTATTAACAATGATCGATATTGAAGATTCATGATCTTGGATGTACTGCCACCTTTAAACGAATTCACCAAGCTGCCTAAACTTGCAGGTCATATTCAGAATGAAAATTTCTTTCAGATGATATATTACACGACCTATATTGTTATTTAAAATGAAACAGCAACAACCAATGATGTGCACATACAAAAAAATTATGATCGCTAAAATGTAACTATCTAAAAATGTAAATTGAAGTATTTGAGTGTTCTTTTCAAAAATTAATAATGTTTGATATAATCTGATGTTCATAGACTTGTTCCACACTTCATTTTGTAAGACGCCATAAATGGGTAAATAAATGTATGTCTTGGATCAAGACATGACTAACGAGTTTAGCTGTATGATCACACTCTATTAAACTAAAATATTTTCAACTATTTGATGCTTCCAGTTCTACTGAAAGTTGGGTACAACTCTCTTATTTTAAATGGAAGACTGTATGTTTTTTACTTTCTTGATAGACTTGTTAAATTTCTTGCCATTTTTATATAACCAATCGTGTATTATCTAAATCAAGGCGTTTTTGAGATGCAGATGCAGAAAACCACAAAATTTTAATTTTTTAAAAATAAACTAGTAAAGGTTAAAGGGTATTTATTTTCAATATTCTTATATACAGTCAGTAACAATTATGTTTCATAGATGGTACAGCGGGCATGCTTGAAAAGTATTTCAAGCTACAGTTAACAAAATATAAGTCACTCATAGTTCATAGATTATAGTTAAAATTCCTTTCATAGTAAACTTTCATGAATATTATAGTAGTATGTTTTGATATACAGATTGTATAAACTTGTAGTAATATGCCCAGTACACAGAGTGTACATCTTGATTACATAATACATCAGCAATGCACTCGTGGGTCAAAAGCAAGCAATAATCCTAGTAAATGTACATCTACAAATGTATCATTTTTAAGATAATAAAGTGAGTAGTTTTCTATTGGCACCTTAACATACATTATGAGAACAAATAATAATCAAATTATACTTATTACATTTGCTATAAAAATGCATTTGTCCTTTGACTTATGTTAATTAGCACTTTTATACTTTTTTGTTGTTATACTTATCCTAGGAAGAGTTATTAGACATGGTTGTTATAGATGTATTAGCCAATTAGGAACTTTCACTTAATTTTTTTTATAAAAATGTAGCATGTTGAACAATTCTTAGCTGTATTCATGGTTTTAAACAATTTATTGCTTTTTGTATGCCTAGAAATTTCCAAATCTGGCGCCATTTGACCAAGAATACAACACACGGCAAGTGACGTCAACAGCCAGTAGCGTTCTATGCTGGTAGGCGGTCTTGAATGGTAAAGATCTCAAAAACATGTTGGTGAAGTTTCTTTTTGTACAACAAATACCATATGATACTTTAAAAAATGTATAAGTGGTGGTTCATACTTCATTGCAAAAATTACATACATATTCAAACTCCTACTGGTTATAAATTTGATTGCAAATCCAACAGTATCCAAGCGAGGCTTTTTCCAATAACACTAACATCAATAGGAGCTGGATCCTCACTTTTGCAATGCACCCACATTAATAATTCTAATGCATGCTTACAGCCTACTGAATTGCAATAATTTATATCTGTACCATTATCGTTATCAAATCAATTCAAATAAATTACCAGATAATTTTGCACAATCGTATCACTGAATATTTTCTACAATTTCATCTATTGTTAATGACACGATATATATTTTATTGTGAATTCGGTGTTCTGGGCATATCTTTGCTTTAGCAATACAACTATTAAGGTGTCTACAGTGCTAGGTGTTGTTTTATCGCAAACTTTAGCGATAAGCATTTGAGTAGTTAATTTCAAATTCAAATAATCATGCTCATGAAATTAACCAATCAAATGGTTATCGCAAAAGTTTGCAATAAAACAACGCCTCGTACTGCAGGCACCTTTATTGTCCCGTTTAATTTGTACATATCCTGTAGAATTATCACCATGGAACTTTCTTTATGATCTACAAAATAAATAATACCTAATTACTTTAAATAAGTAGTTAGACTTTTAAAAATAATTTTGCAGCTTTTAACTGTTTTTTTTATAAGCAACGGTAATCATTTATTTGCGCTTGTGCCTTGGATCCTCTGATTTCTGTTAAGTTGAACCGCAAATCATTTTTAAGAAATTCTCCTACCCTAAAAATATTCACTCTGAGCAAGTTGTTGGATGTAACTTTCACACATCTTTTTTCCATTACTAAATGGCTTAACAAACTGTGCCCGCACCATTACTAACATTAAAGCTAGTTTTACAAAATGACACAACAGATTTAATTTGTATAACCTCGAATATGTTGGACATTGTGATAATACATAATAGGTGTTTATGATAATTAAACCCCTTCACACCGATTAAGTATTCCTTCTATATCTTTTAGGATACAATGGAGATAAAACATTTCTACCGGTTTAATTATCGTAAATGCCTATAAGTAACTAACAGGTGCGTTTCTATCTACGTTCTTGATACGCCATTGAATTCATAAATATTTCAAATTTGTAAAGTATTTTAAACAACTTTCTGATTATTTTTGAATGTTTAATTATTACAAGTGAATTTCTGTGACGATTTACTTTCATTATTACGAAAAAACAAAGTATTTTTCGATATATGAAAGGACCCAATTGAAAATCATTATTAACATTGCATTTTTATGGAGGAAGGCATCCTGATACATGCTTACCTTATCAAGAGTTTTCCAACATTGGAGAGATACAGGTAGTGCGAAACTGAAAAATTAAGAAAACAGCAAATATTAGGCTGGTGGTATTGAAAGAAGCAATTTTGAACAGAGTTGAAAAAGATACAACTAATACAAAAAGAAGTTTTGCTATGAAGAATATAAGCAAAACCACTGTTCAGTAAATTTTTAAGAGCCATTTGTATCCCTTTCGCTATCAATTGGTATAAACTTTAACCAATGAAGATAATGAAAAAATGGAAGCTTTTTATTGGAGTTTTATTCTAAAAAGAAGAAAATGTTTATTTCCTAGCAAAACCACTTTTATGTGAAACATGTAACAGTTTAATTCAGTTTGTTCTTAAATATTTTTGTTTGTGAACTCCTATTTTGTGTTTCCTTTTAAAATTGGTCTATATGTTTACTATAACTTTTCTACTTATTTTTGGCCAGGAATACACTGGTGATTACTGTGTAAACAAAGTGGAGAACCTTTATTTATACATTTTTTGAAAAATGGTTTTTAGCATTAATTTTTGCTAAACCGATAATAAAAAATAATTCGAACAACCTGTCGAATCATATGTGCTACACATGGAGGATGTGATTCAGTTATTTAAAATAATTTGAAATGCTCATATTTTTCAAGTACAGAAAAATTGTATTACAAAAAACCTGGTGTGAGACAACACACGGCTTTGAATTTATTGACATCAGTTACTTTCCTATACACTTAAATTGTAAACTCTAAAATTAATTTAAAAGCATAAATAATTCATCCATTCATAATTTCCTTTATACATGTACTAAGAATTTTATAATTAAATTTTAAGCTCATTTAAAGCAAAAATAATTTATAGATTTAAATAAAAAGTAACCAAGTATGTAAATAATGCACATAAATCATTAAAATATTAATTTATTTTTATTTTGGGGATGATAATTGGAACGGTCACCTATCCAGACAAAACCTTGCTTAACTCTAGGAGATTTTTCTTAACTCACTTCAATGAATTTTCTCAGAGAAACCAATTAATTCATGTAATATAGCATTATAGACGCAAGAAATGTAGTGAGTTTAAAAAAATCGTTGTAGCCGAGAAAATTGCAAAAAACCTAAAAATCACAAGAATAAAGTGGCACTTCCAGTCATTCGATTTTAACAAAATTCTTATTAGGAGGTGCTAAGGCGGTAGTAAACTTATAAATATAAAATTCCACTTAACTTTTGGTTTTCAAGATATATTAACCACATACATACACACACACAAACCAATTTCTGAAAACATGTTTTTTTGGACTCAGAGGACCTGAAAACGTGTATTTCCGCTAAAAACTGGCCATCGAAAATTTTTACCGAAAACATGACTTTCTCTATACTTATATTTCATATAGGTAAGAGAAAGTAAAAATAGATTTTAAGTACAAAAAGAAACTTTTAACTTAAAATATATTTTTTAAATTAAAATTGACACTGTTTTGAACATTTCAAATTTTTGTTATTTTGCATTGAAATATTTGATTTCAATCCAAATGTATAGAAAAGAATATAAAAAACGTAATTTTTGAAAAGTCAAAAAAACATTTAAATTTTCAGACCAAATGCAAATGATGTAAATACAAATAATATTTCAAAATGAAATTTTTCTATATTTTGCTAAATAAAGCCATTTGAATTGACAGATCATTCTGGTTTTTTTCTGATTATTGGTTATACAAAAATAAATTCCAAAACACAAATAAAAAGTTTCCTATATGGTTTAGATTTTCTATGCATATTGTATATGTAAAGTCAATTTTCTATCGAAAGCAATAGGTAAATCCAAATAAAAAATTTGTTACACAGAAATTTACATAAAAAATAACTCCATTTAGGGGTTATTTCATAATTCTATATTACAGTCGACATAAAATATTTATTGAAATTCTATACTTCAAATTAATATTAGTGGTTTCAGGGTTTTGTGAATGTTTTTATATAAGGGGCGAAAATGGATTTCAAAATTTTGAGTAACACACATTATATTTCATTATTTATTACCATTATAAAATTACTACATTCAGTGGTGGCTCCTAGTTCGAAAAGTTGGAGCTACAAGAGTACCATAGAAAAATACGCATTCTAAAAGTTGCTTAATAACGACTTACCTATTTTTTGTATATTAAATCAATTCTTCTTTCCTTCTGAGCTGCAAAATTGTCAATTATGTTGTAGAATGGCTATTTCTTCATTAGTGTTAATAACAGATCTTTATGGATTGAGATATTTGCTAGGGAGGAAAGTCTTTCTTAAGAAATAGTATTTCTTGTGTAAGTTTTTATCCTTTCAGTTGAAACACTTGTAGATGGAATTATTAAAATTAGGAAAAATAACTTATAAGCTTCTGTAAAAGTATCACTATCATCATAAAGACCTCGGACATTGACATATTAATTTATTTTTAAGGCATTGATATTTATTAAATATGTTTCCATAAAATTGTTGTAAATTTTCGAGCGTATGAGAAGGAAAATGTAAATTAAAGTTTTCAAATTTCCCTGTATCAGCAAGACAAACAAATTGAAGATTTTTACAGTCTTGAAATCTAGTGTCAATTTCCATAAAAATTTCAAAATGCAATTTTTTTCTAACGTAAGAATGACATATTCTCATTTAGATCTGTTTATTTCTGTGATTTTGCTAGCACTTTCAAACAAGAGTTTTAAAAACATTATCAATCCTTTTACGACTCACTATTTCACGTGTTTTTTATTTGAGATATACAATAATTTATGTCCAGTGATTTTTTCTGGAGAATCTCAAATAATATATCAGTACAGATAAAAATTTCATTAAACACAGTTGCCAAAAATGTAAAATCAAAATTGTTCATATCATTTAAATATCCCTTTGCAAGCTGAATTGTTTTGTTGTCTGACTATTCACTGTTTGTTAAAAATTCGAATACTTCCTTCAATTTATTCCAGTGTTCAATTATTACACTTACTAATTTTGAATTGAGGACCATCAAATTTCTGTTATGGTTGGTATGCGTCGCGCACGTTGAGGTAAATACATAAGAGCGCTTTGATGAATGATGAAAAATTGAAGGAATTCCACTAAGACTTGCAAAAAATATTCGACACTTAGAAATTTTAGAATAGCTCTGCTGTAATACAAGATTGAAACAATGTGCTAAACAATAAACAAAAACAGCTTGAGGAGCCTTATCCTTGATTGTTTTTTGAAGTCAGTCAAATGCCCAGACATTACACTTGCCCCATCATACATAACATTGTCTTATTAGTTTGTGTTGATAATTAAATGTTCTAAAATGTTATTTAACATTTTGTATAAAGTTTCTGATGTTCTATCTAGACTAACATCATGGAAGTCCAAAAATTGCTCAACTATATAAATCTGATTATTAAAGAGCCCTGGGATATCTGATTTATACTTATAGTATTATCCACTATACAACTAATGGAACTATAATCAAATATCTTAAACTATATTATATTGGTTTTAAAGTTTTATACCACAAAGCACAAAGAAAAAAATGTAATTACTGCCTAGAACACATGTAGGTAATTAATGTAAACATTACCGGAAAAATAACCACTATAAACCATACAAGCAGATATGAATAATTTTGAAAGCAAACTCTTCACTTTTAGTGAGAGTAATGGACATACTGAGGCAACTGACGTCATGATTACCATGACAACCTAGTCTACAACTGCATAGATGTAATTTTACGTGCATTATAAATTGAAATTTTTTAATATTTTAATGTGCTTTTGAACTCAATAAATGAAAAATATAATTATATACTAAATAACTACTCGTATTGACAAATTAGTCGAAGAGGTACCCCACCTACTGAAAAACTGCCACTGACTAGATCAGAAAGTTTCATTTTGTTTGTATTGCAGTTAAAATATCAATTTAACATTATACTTTAGTAGACTAAAATCTACCCCAACACTGTAACACTTTGCGTCCTCAGTAGGAGGCAAAATGTACTGTTTCAATTCACAATTTATACATTTTAATTAAATTTATAAAATTTAATTAAAAATTTAACCAAATCCAATTGCGAAAAGAGATTTTTAAACAGCTATCCTAGTAATCTGTATGTGGTGTGATACAAAATAGGTTTGCATCAAGCCAATTCAGTTACCAAATTTGTACATTTAAATTAAAAACATATCTGAATTTCCAGAATGGGAGATCTAGGTTTATACAAAGAGAGAAGTTATCGTTATAAAGGTTATTGCTGGTTGTAGACAAGAGGATATATAACATGTTTTTATATCCAATACACAAAGCCTTTGGTACATAAATTATGTGTAGCTATTTGTGATAAATTAACCATAATACCATAAATTATAAGATATAGAGAGATAGAGGAACATTATACGAGGGGAGGTCAATAAATTCGCGGAATGGGAGGGAAGGAGAGTATATTGTGTTAGTTTTGCTTCTCAATATATTCTCCCTTGATACTAATACATTTTTCAGATCTTTCGATCAACTTATTTATACTGTTATAAAATTTTTTTTATCTTTTTCCATCAAAATAAATTGAAATTGCAAGTTTGACCTCATCGTCGCTCATAAATTTCTTCCCATGAAGCTCCTTTTTGAGGTTGAAGAACAAATAATAGTCCTAGGGTGCCAAGTCTGGGCTGTAGGGTGGGTGGTTTAATATTTGAAAGTCACAATCTTGAAGTGCAGCCATCTCAACATGACTACGATGCACTGGCATGTTGTCGTGCAAAAGTAGCACACCTTTTGTTAATTTTGCACGACTTTTCGTCTTTATAGCATCTCTTATCTGTTTCAGTAAATCAGTATAGACGCCCCTGTTATTGAAACACCTTTATCTTTGTAATCAATGAGTGGGTTACACTTTACCGTTATTTTTCCAGTCGATTGTAACACTTGGAATTTTTTTGAGGATTGTGTGCCCTTTTTATGCCACTGCACAGTCCTGCTTAAATTCAAGCTCAAAATGATGAACCCAAGTTTTATCTCCTGTAATAATTTGACTCAAAATTTCATCTTTATCATCTCGGCAAAGGTTTAAAAACTCGTGTGTACACTCAACATGATGTTTTTGCAGTGGTGTGAGCATTCTGGATACCCATCTTGCCATAACCTTTGACATGCCAAGATGGGAATGAAGAATATTTAAAATGATTGTAGGAGATTCTCCAACCATTTCTGCAAGTTGTTTCTTCCTTAAACGAGCATCTTCAGATGCCTTTTTCCACAAAGTCTGTGGAGATTTCTTCAATCGCCCGACCTGGTCAGGGGTCATTTTCAATCAACTCTTTGTCTTGTTTGTAAAGGTTGTGCCACATATAAATCATGGTTTTACCAGGACAAGAGTTCCCATAAACTAAGGACATCTCATTCGAAATGGTTTGAGGTGGTTTTCCTTGTTTTGTTAGAAATTTTATAACCACACAAAATTCGATTTTTTTTATTGTCGATATTTTTATCCACCTTGGGTTGCTTGATCAATAATAACTCTGAGGTTAATAACATGATCACAATGAAACTCTCCAAGTACACTAATACGATGTCGCTGCATACATACTGCATGTGACAGTAATCCCGCTCTTCCGCAAACCCCTCCATTCCATGAATTAATTAACCTTCCCTTGTAAGATCTTAATAGAAACAACTACAATTATCATAGAACAAGATGTTTGAATAATGGCAGTCATAGTAAAAATGTTGTAAACATAATGTTTTCTTACACAAGGCCCAAGATATTCTATTGCAGTTTGGTCACGTTTATCATTTTGTGGTTTGTTTATTTGTAAAAAGCAGAAATATATAGGATTTTTAAAATATGGAGGTTTCTATTGTAAATTATCTACTCTTATGCCATGAATATTCAAATATACGACTGTTCAAAAGTGAACGATCACCAGATTAATTTTGAGAAAGTATTCCACATTTTTTAACCATCATAAGTATTGTTAATTGAATATGAACATAATGCAGAAAAATACTTCATTGGTTCAAAATGTAATGTTTACAAAAAGTTTACCACAAAAAACTACAAATATGATTAAAGTTTATGTTTGCCAAAATAGCCACCTTTACATTTAATAACTCCTTTACAAATGCTAGGAAATTGTGGACATGTTTCTCTTACCTTTGTAGCGAATTCATCCCATAATAGCTGTATGGGGTTTAAATCAGGTGATTGCGGAGACCAGGTTATGTTGATAAGAACCTCTTATGCTTATTTAGCTTATAAAAATCCAATACAAAGTGTGCTTGGGGACATTGTCTTGTTGAAAGTGAAATTGTTCTCCGATTAATCAAAATCCTGATGGTATTGCATGCTGTTGCAAGATGGTTTTATACCCTTCTTTCTTCAAAGTACTTTTAATTTGATGCAGATTTCTAATGCTGTTGAAGTAGAGACATCCCGAAACAAGTACAGAACTGCCTCCAAGTTTCATTGTTGGTATAACACTCCCGTAACATTCTTTCACCAGGCCTTCTTCAAATGAAAATTCATTACTGGCTTCCAAAAACAAGAAACTTGGATTCATCAGTCCAAAGAACCTGCTTCCATATGTTTAAATCCCAGTTTTCATGTTGTTTAGCCTAGGCCAATCATTTTTACTTTCTCTTACATATATGAAATATAGTATAGAGAAAGTCATGTTTTCGGTCCAAATTTTCGATGTCCAGTTTTTAGCGGAAATACACG
>JAHWXV010810552.1:0-11303 GCA_024586415.1 Phrixothrix hirtus
TGAAAATTTTGGTTTGGTAATTTACATAACCTAATAGTTTTCCATAATTTTACAGTGTCCTACAATCTTAGCTAAATATCGCATGTCATCCTTATCGCTAGGAGTCTCTCTCTGCACACTTCATTTGTATTATTTTATATTGCCAATTTTACAACTGGCAAGTCATTGACTTCTATATCAATTATGTTTTTATAGGGAAATATTTGTAATTTTTATTTACATTCATTTTAATTAAAATATTTATATTCATTTTGGGTTACTTTTAATAATTTATATTGTCTGTTGTTATTAATTAAAATAATTGTTGGTTATCATTTAAATTATTTAGCTCTTAATTCTTTTAAGTTACTAAGTGCTTCAAATCGTATATTTTGTACATTTAATTTTTCAAATCTTGAACCACCATTTTCTAATTTTATTAATTAACTGCATTAGTTCTTCGCCCAGCAATTAAAATATGACATTAATTGGAAATATTCGTTACAACTGAACTAAACAAAAACGTTCCAGCTTCGCTGTCGCGTTAATATCAGTTAGTTTATTCTTTTAGTTTTCTAAGCAATCAAGCGTAAGTGTAAAAATAAAACGCTTATCTGATAAAACAAAACTTCTTATGGTATTACCCCTGAGAAAAAATAATTTTCTTTTTTACCTGACTTCTAGCCCTCGCATGTTTTGAAAAAGCATTAAGGGCTGATTTAACAGTCTCAAATTAAATTTATCTGTTAGGTAATAATCTTGGTTAACCTGAAGAATATCAACACCGGCTCTACGCTAAATAATTGGATTAATATTAATATTCAATTGAAATGTACTGTCAGTCATTGAAAATGCAAAACCCAGTAAACGTAAATATATTTTAGCAATTGTTTGGCGACAAACGGGATAAATGTAGTGCTTTACGTGAATAAAACTTCGTAACGATTTGAAACGGCATTTAGTAGCTGCAGCTAGTTACTAAAACAAAACATCATATCCTATTATTGTTGTTGTAGTAAACTTTAACGTTTAGTGTGAGTTATATACTCACTACTGTCCTTAGAATTGTAATTTTCAATGCCTTGTGTACGCTGACGTAATAGTTTTCACCAATTAATGCAATTTGAAAGGAGGCGAGAAGTAGGAACGCGAAAAGCTGAAATGGCTCCTCAGGAAATTGCTAATGGTGTAGGTTGGAACGCATCTGTTGTAATGCGGTGTTGGAACGCTTAGACAGAAGAACGCAGACCGCAACGTCGTAGAGATAGTGGAGTAGTTCGTAGAAGTAATGACCACCGAGAACGGATACTAAGAACAAATGCTTTTATAGACCATTTTAGCACCACCAAATCAACTAGAAATGAATGGCTGGCTGCTGCAGGACAACAACGCGATATAAAATCAATTTGTCTAAGAATAAACTCTTTTGGTCTTCAGTCCTTCCGACCACGTCTCATATTGTCATTCATCGAAAGGTAAGATTAAAGAGGTGCCAATAACGAGACAAGTGGGATCGGGAGTGCAATTGAATTGTGATTAGTGACGAATTTCGATTCTGTTCGTAAGTCAATGATGGATGTAGAAGGGTTTGCCGAAGATTCGGATAAAGGCGAACTTGAATATTGTGTAGAACGCGAGACTGCGCTTATCAGAGGACTTATGGTTTGAGGTGCCATAACATATGGAACCAAGTCCCCTTTAGTTTCCTAGAAAGGAACATGAACGTGTAGGGTTACATTTACAATGTCCTGGGACCTGTTACATTGCCTTATCTGCTGAAACTGTAAAACTGTATTTTTCAGCAAGATAAAACCAGGCTCCACACTACAGCTATCACTGATAGGTTCCTTAGTCAAGCTTATGTCACCATTATTCCATGGCCAAAAAGGTGACTGGACTTTCCTTCCGTTGAATTTGTATGGGACATGATGATACGAAGATGGTTAGGTCGTTTGTCAGCTCTGCCGATGGATTTGCAGCACCGTTGGAATGAAATTCAAAGTGATTGGAACGTAGTACCTCAGGGAGATATCGAGCACCTTATTTGAAGCGTACGTCGCAGAATGGAGGAGCGCGTTAGCTTAAAAGAAACTCCAACTCATTACTAAATTTAAAGGTCATCAACTACTCCAATCATCATGAAACTTTAATTATTTAAAACATTATATGTATTCATTTTATGACCAAAAAATTATTAAAATATACAGCGAAAACTATCTAAGGCGGAAACTGGTGAAAGGGGAATCCCGCTTATTCCGGAAAATATGTACGGTCCCGTGAAAATTATAGAGAAAATACAAAGGCTAAGCCGGAAACTGCTTAACGCGAACTCGGAAAGGAAATATAGGTCCGATGGACTAAATTTAACCTGAATAATACGGAAAATTGTGTTACTCTAGTGCATATGTCTGCATACGTAATATAAATTATATCTATGCTTTTAAGATGCATAAATTTGAATGTATTTCTTAGAAGGAATTAAAAATATTTTTGTGTATTAAATTTAACCGTGGGACTTTTTAATGTCATTAACAAACTTCAAAAGGGACTGACTTATTCATACTATTCTGCTAAAACGTAGAATTAACAGTTCTTGAAACGACTCACATGCACTTTCAATCCTAAGTACGTGCGTATATTGTGCAATGTATTGATGCGGTTACAAGTATTCCCGTGGTGTCACGTCCGCGAATAAAAAATTGTTTAAATTTTTTAAATCATCTTAAGATTGTTATTTTAACTAGATATTGTTTTTTAAATAAAAATGAATCGCTAATATAACACTCTTACACCTAAAGAAAAAATTAATCTAATAAAAGCTCACGAAACTGAAGGATTAAGCGCTAAGCAACTCACCGTTAAATTTAACTACGGAAAAACACAGGTGTATGATTCCACAAATGTGGAATGCAAAATTTTAAAAAATGTCATGCATGTGTATATGAATTAAAACATTTAAAATATAATCTGATGAAAGCTAATTAATAAATGCTTTATGCAAACAAAAAAATTTATTTAGCGTCACTGTGGGTCACTTATATGTATGTACTTAAAAAAATGTAAATCTTTTTAAAACGGAAACCTGTGTAAAACGGAAAAATTTCATGGTCCCTGGGGATTCCGGTTTAGACAGTTTTCACTGTATTTACGTTTACGGGGTCTTACATTTTTAATGTCACATAATGCCTATACAATAAGGGCGATTTAGGATTCTGAGGAAACGACAAAATTTTTTTAAGAATAATGCGATAAAAATTTAACATATATACACGGTACAGGTTTATAAAAATTATACGTATTTTGCGCAGATCAAACTGCAGATATTGGACTGCAAGTTCATCACCTGAAGACTGAAAGTTAACATTACCAAATATTTGTTGTGATGTTTCCTCAGACACAATTATGAGCTGTTATTTATTTAAAATTATTGGGTAAGTAAGTATAAAGGAAACCAAGTAGTTAATACTTTGAATGCAGATATGCTCATTCCAGTAATTTTGTACTATTATTAATAAATGACCTTCAAGATGTATGATGCTAAGCTCCCATTAATGCTTTAGTTTCATAATTATTAAGTGTTTAGTTTATAAACTAAGATAAAATAGAAAACGTAATTAAATTGCCTTTTATTATACACATGACCATACACTATACAATTAAATTATTAACAATTACAATTGTTTTCAAAAAATGGATTTATTAAGTTGACTTCTACAATAGTTAATATGAATAATATTTTTAATTATTTAGAAATTGAAACAAATAATAAATTACGATTCTCTATTGGTAAAAGTATTTAATGCTATTGGGATAAAAAAATTATTTGGATTTTGCGGTTGTTTAAAATACAAATTCTTCAAGTATCTATTTTTTATCGTATATATTTTTCAAGTCAGGTCATCTACTAGAAACCCACTTATATTCTTTGTACAGCAAATATCTTACATCGTATACATACAAAGTGTCACAACTACAATTTACAATGACAATCATTGAAACAAAATTCACAATTTTTCGAATATTATAATTTATATATAATTGAATGATTTTTAAATCTTAAATACCAACTAAAACAATTTTACTATTAAATTTCAAATATTACAGTAATTAACGTAAATTAATTTTACAATTAAAAAATTTACAATCTATGGAACTGATAAGCAATAAAATATCTTATCAAATTGAAGAATACATTAAAACTAATGATTATTTTTCTTGAAAATTTATAAATTTAAAAAATATTTCTACTTATAGTTGACAACGTATACTGGTAAAATTTTATAATATGAATATCTTCACATTCGTATCAATTTCATTACTTAAAAAATGTGTTAATTACAAAGCTCTAATCTTCATTTTCATATGATTTTAGTGAACGAAATCGACACCGATTAAATGTTCAATTTATATTTAAATAGATTTTTAAAAGTAAAAAACATTAAATATGTTAAATAAATGTTTAATTATAGCTTTGCTTTTAATAACATAATTATTTTACAAGTAGCAACACACTAAATAAGACAAATCTGAACTCTTAGTGGTTGATGTTTTAAAAGATTGGCTCAAAATTCAGCCTAGTTGTAGCCATGAAAAAATGTTTACAGTAGGTAAATATAAAAATTTATTTATTGCCGTAGTCATTACCTTTTAAAACCTAACTCTAATGAGACTGTGTATGTAAGTAAATTAAAATGAAACGTATGGTGCGACAAACCATCTTCCTGCTTTAAAAAACAGTTTTCCTTGAGATAGGCTAAAATAAACAGTCTTTTTAATTGTACCACATAAATAGGATTTAAATTAGACGCAATAATAACAATAGTTTCAGTACTAATAGATTTAGGTAAATATTCCTCCTTTAACGTGGAATTTATTTCGATAATATTAATTAATACTAATTAATATTGATTCTGTTGTACAAGCCTCCCAGGTTATTTAAAATCTATCTATAGCTCCAATATGATGTAACAGGAATACCTAAATCAATTAGTACACAGAAGCATTATTGTGTGTGTCATAATTAATCTGTAAATAAGAAGGAATAGCGGCGTTTATTTCTGAAGCTCTTCGTCTAAGTGCTGCTATACTATGTCCTCTCCATATATCATCATCCGGATCGTTGGGTGAAGTTGCCGATGCCACAGGCGGCGTGGCAGCGCTAGAACAAGGATTTTGTGGAGAAGACGAACCACCACCTCCGCCGCCACTTGTTCCACCGCCTCCCGCAGAATTATTGCAATATGTCATCATAGTATCACCTGAGAAAAAACAAATGAATATTACCTTTCTATTCGAATAAAATACTAAACTAATTTAACAAATCGTTTTAATACTACTATTATTATGTAGGTATCATTTCACAAAGAAGAATTTTGGTTAAGGTATGTTTATCCCATACAGTTCAATATATGTATACACTCAAAATCTACCCAAGCATTTTTAAATCTGGATGCACATAAATCGGTGGCTAAAAAGCAATAATAATGTTAGAAAAATTTTTAAATACAGAGCTATTTTGAGAATATTGAGATAGCTTTCGAGCAGCGAGCGAGAGAGAGACAATATTCAAAATTCTCCAGAGACGCTTTTTTTAGAAATATTAAATGGCACTTATAATTAAAAATGTTATTTTGTTACCAGTTTTGTTTATTTTTATTTTTGACTTTCTATTTCACAGTTGAGCCTTGCTTTGTAAGAGTAATGATTGATTTTAATACAACTTTGTAGTGGTTCAGATTATATTAAAATCCTAAGAATTGCAATATTTCAGTAACGAATAATAAAATTTTAAGTGGAATTTAGTATCTGTTTTTTTAACTAGGAGCATTTTAAAGTTATCGTACGAAATATTTTACGTGTAATTGACTCACACATGGCCGTTTTTGTTACAGCACAAAATCTTCCTAAATCAGCTGCCATTCTGTTATTATTTTATAACGATCTTTCTGGCTAGGAATTGTTACAGTATTTTATTGCTTTTTAGTATGATTTTGTCATATTCGAAATTAAATAAAATAGTTCTTATAAGAATTATTTACAGTATCGGTTGTTACTTTTATTGAATATATTTGAAATATGGATGCAACGCCAAGTATAAAAAAGTGAACTTGTCACTGGCATAAAAACGTTCACGTTTGGATTTAAGCTATTTATTTGTAACCGCAAAGAAATGCATAATCAATGACTACAAGAAAATTACGCACGATTCCCTGAATTTAAATGTTACAAATATTGTTAGAAGCATTTCTTAAACAGCAGGTAAGCGATTTAACTTAACACAGTTTCCTTATAGAACTAAATGAATATTTCTAGAAGTAGCAAAATGTGCTGTTTACGGTATAATAATACAATATAAATAAACTGGTGCAGCAACTCCTTCTAAATATTCTGTCTTCTGCAATTGCAAACTATGATACAACTACGAAGAAATCAGTACGAGAAATTGTGTATAGGGTCTTGTAAAGAAACGAAATGCCTACGCTAAACAATATTTTAAATGAAGTACATAACCGTTGATAATACCACCTAGATGAGTCGGGCCTTATTGTATAAATTAGTGAAGCAAATTAATTTCAAGTAAATTTAATAGAAGCTAATTATATTAATTTTGACATATTTATGTTTATTTTTAGGTATTTTAAACGGTACGAAAGTGCATCAATTGAACGTGGTAACATCAGTAGATGGAGACGTAAGTATCTTAAAACTAATATTAAACAATTTAAAGGAGAAGGCCGAAACACTTATTATCTCGATGAAATTTGGGTCAATAGAGGTCATACAAAAGAAAAGTGTGAACCGATAACAGAATTGAAGGCCTATCCGTTAGTTTAAAAAATGCTGTTATGAAAGGATAATGTCTCATTGTTTTACATGTTGATTCAGAATTTCGTTTCGTCGATCAAGGACTATTGCTTTTAAAGGCAAAAGGAGAGTTGATTACCATGAAGAAATGAATGCCAAAATAAATTGGTTACTACTAATAAACTCATTCTAAGTCTAACATAATGCCTGTAGATAGTGAATTTTGTTTCCTGAAAATTAATATTTTGATTTTCAAGACAACCATAAGTTGTAAAACGAATAATCTAGGATCTGCATAAATAAACCAAAAATATTATATAATGGTAGAGATACACCTAATCTCTGTCAGAAGTTCTTACTATCTTTCCTCTGAAAGAGTTGCCTGATGCCGCCAATTCTGGAACCGCTAAAATAAGGCCTCAAAATAAACTTTAGTGAAAGACATCACCTCAAGAACATTCAAATGTCACCACCCAGGAGAACTTCGTGCCTAACTGCTGCTGTCTATCCACAGCAAGCATAAATGATACAAATTAAACCTAATTCATTTCTGGAACTTCTACAAGTCCCTGTTGGCGTTACAATGGTTGACTGAGGGCTAATAGAAAGTATAGAGACCCCAGTTCTTTTAATCTTTTAAGGTGTCCTATTCAGAACTGAGTTAATTGTTTACAGCAATGAAGTGCTTCAGGGGTAAATTATTATTATAACCATGAGAAAATTGAATGCCTCTTTGATAATTATGGCAACGGGTTGCATGTTTTTCGTGTCAGTATAGATTTTTAGCGACTCTTATTCATTCTCGTGCCTTTGTGTTTTATTTGAGGAAATTGCGGCGTTTTGTTAATACTTGTCGGTGGTTATTAATAAAACATTATCGTAATTTCGTGGTAGATGTAGTTTTCAGATATACATATTTAATAAACTTGCCGGGTATGAATTAAAAATACAATGTCGGCGCAACTTTCCAATCCACAAGCAAACAGACGATTTAAAATACAGATCAGTTAATTCTAACGCAAGATATAAGAAAATTATTTTTGTCAATTCAAAGTTGAAATAGAAGTATCACCACGAACAATTGGTTCAAGTCGATTGAATTTTGTAGCAACATGAAGGTTGAAAATCTAATAGTGTTAGGACATTGATGTAAAATAAACCACAAGTATCAAGAGAATTCAAGTCAGATAAAAAGCGAGCATTAATACTTGTTTTGTGTGGGTACATGGACATGGTATAACGGAAAGCTGCGAACAGCGACGACTCTTCGCTACCCTGCAGGAGTTGTGGAGATACTGCGTCACTTCTGTGATGCACAATCCCGCCCCTTCCCTTACTTTAGTTTAGTTGGATACAATCAAGAGAAGGATAGCTGTTAATATATACCACGATAAACCAAGATAGAAAAATCGACGAAGAAGCAAATAATTCTGTATAATTGATTACAATTTCCATAAAGGGAAGTGTGGATAAATTGCACCAACAACTAAATTTTATGGCTTCTCATCGAATACTTAGGTGGCTAATGGTCATTTTCTTTTCAAATTTGAGCGTAGGAAAAGTTATAAGTAATCTAATGCAATACAAAATAATTGCATTGATAAAATATCAAGAGAAATTTGCCTCAACATCGCATAATGACTTTGGTAAAGCCACACCCCAAACCTTGTTGATCGGTGTGAATTCGGAATGATTTAAGAGAAAGTACCACACTTTCATTTATATATTCCAAAACGGAATGGTTAAGAAAGCAAAGTTGTGTTTAGAAGTCGAAGGCGAATCGTTTGAAAACCTATTATAAGCTTTTCAATTACACATTATTAATTACCTATTACTGTTTAATTCGATATGTGGTTTTACGTAAACACCTAATAAAATGTATTGTTACACGAATTGAAAATCGCGCTTTAATTGGTAAACTTAGCAATGCTGTTAAAATATATTTTTAATAACGATTTTATTTCCAACGCAATCTTATTAAACATGAACAATTTGTTCTTTTCTTGAAAAATGCAAAAGTAAATCATAACGTATACATCGTTGTTACAAGGGAGGAATTTGTAACAGAAAAATGTAAAAATTAGATATGGCGTTGTTGTTTCGCTGGACATACATCATGACATCTTATTTCCACTTATGATAAAAAGGTATCCTTACAATATTAAAATTAAAAATTACTAGATCCACTGGTTATTGTTTAAAAGAAATAAAAACAAAACTCTAGATTTTCAGTTTTTCCCGAATAATTTTAAAACGAAAAAGGTAGCTCAAATTTATTTCGAGCATACTATTCGTCTTTAAATTGTATAGCTTTGCTCCAATTTGGCAGATCTCATATCTCATAAGGTAAGCGAGATCTCTAAGGTCCCACTTGAAAACCATACACCCTGTGTAGTAAAGCTATTCCAAATGAACCAATTCACAAAGTCGATGTGATTTATATCTTAATAAATTCACGAAATCAGAAGTCCGTCTTCAGTAAAACCTGTCAAGACGGTCTTGACAATTTTGAAAAAGACATTTTATGTTAAAGCAAAGTGCCATTTCAATCAATAATTTGTCAAAATGTTATTGAGAAAAGTTCTTCAGAATACAAAAAAATGACCACGCAAAATTTCACAAATACCGGATCTCTTTGACTAAGTCAATCAGTATTTGATATGTATTCTTACATTATAACTACAGTAAACAATAAAACAATTGAATCTGTGTTCTATTTTAGTAGCAATAATTGAATTGTTTAAGTACTATTCGATTTTTCGTTAATCAAATTGAAACATTCAATTGTATTATTGTTTATTGTTTTTTGAATGACATTTTGCCATATTATTGACCGAAACGGCATTTCGCTTCAACATAAAACTATTTTTTCTCAATAGTCAAGACCGTCGTGACTTTTAAGAGTAATAATATTATTGAGGTTCTTTTCATACCATACAGGGCGGAATCACAAAACATCAAACCATGATTCAAATATTTTTGACCAATTATACCTATAGCGAGGTCAACCCGGCGACACACTGTATATATATATATATATATATATATATATATATACTCAGTGGCATAGGAATTGCAACACCAAGAAGTAGTTGGAACTTCCAGATGAAATTTGGTAGGAATATTCGCCTATGTTATAGTAATAAATGATCATTATTTGGGTGGAAAATCTTTATTGGTGAAACAAAATTTTATAATAATTGTTAATAATGTGTGGTGCGGTCTATCTAATTTAAACATTCACTTACACGCCGAGGCATTGATTGAACAAGGTCGTTTGTCTCGTCTTGTGGTACTGCTTCCCATACAACTTGCACCTCATGTCTCAAGGACTTCAAAGTCAAAAGAGGACGCTGCAAATTTCGCAACCGCCTACACATTATGTCCCATATATGTGCAGTGGGAGAAAAATCTGGAGAGCTCGGAGGCCAGGGTAAAAGATGAATCTGGACATGCTCAAAGAAGTTCAAGGAAAACCTTGCTACATGTGGACGTGCATTATCTTGCTGGTATAATGCATCTTCGAGTTCTTTTGAGTTTGGCAAGAGATGTGCTCCAATCACCTCCGCAATATACCGTTGTGATCTCATATAGCCTCGAATAGACACAAGGGAGACCTGCTGCCATAAGATATCGCACCCATAACCATAACACTCATAGTGCGTTGTACATGCCTCTCAATTGCAAATCAAAGATTCCGCCCATCGCTCACCCAGTCTTCTTCTGAACCACATACGGCCGTCGTGCATTCCTAAACAAAATCTTGATTCGTCACTAAAGACAACACGACGCCATTCAAGATTCTAATGAGATCGTTCATTGCACCATTGTAACCGTTGCTGACAATGTTCTGTAGTCAAAGGAAGCACAAGTTGCGGACGATATGAAATTAACCCAAAACTTCGGATTCGGCGATAAACTGTTCTAAATGTTATAAGGCGACCTTCTTGGCCAAATAATTGGTCACCAACTTCCCTAGTAGAGAAAGATCGCTCTCTAAATGCCAGTTGTCTTAAGAGACGATCGTGACGCTCATTCGTTCTTCTTGAAGCCTTGGTTCCTCTTTTACGATGTCACTGGCATCTTCAAACCATGCACAAGGCACTCGCATTACAGCAGACTGATCTAGATTTACACGGTTAGCAATTTTACCAAATGAAAAATCAGCCTCGCGCAAACCAATAATTCAACCTCTGTCAAATTCGCTTAATTGGCGGTAATATCCTCGTTGCCGTAATCTAGGCACTATCAAACAAACTAAACACGTTAACAAAAGAACAACAACCAAAATAATGTTAATTGGCCATGAAAAAGAACAACAAATTGTACGAAAAACGCAGACCGAAAAGTTAGCAAAAAATTATAACAACGGTCAAATGTCACATGATCACAATACCGCTTGATCTCAAAAGTTAATCAATTATTACTTATGTCAGCCCAACAGATCTATCAAAATTGATTAAGAAATTCCTACTCCTTTTTGGTGTGGCAATTTCTATGTCACTGAGTATATATATATA
>JAHWXV010810570.1:0-19002 GCA_024586415.1 Phrixothrix hirtus
CGAGAACTATCAATACCAATATTTAAGGAATTATTGCAAAAATTATTCAAGAAATACTATGAGAGCATGCAAGTTTCTCCCGCAGGTGAACACTATAGATTGGGTCAAATAAACATACATACCCGGCTTAAACGTAAACTTCTTCAAGACATTTATATAACAAACTAGTAGTTAATATCTTAGTAAACGATAATAAATAGTGATGGGTATCAATCCTTTAGTGAGTATTTAGTGTACAACTTGTGATATGAACGCAACCATGAATAGCTTTGGTGCTGAACTGGTTTACAACTGTAATTAAAAAAAAAAAAGAACTGTATAAAAAATGTATTTTAACATAAGTACGGAATAATGTTTAGCCATAGGAAATATAAGGTTGCCGAATTTTTTGGCACACAATTTCAGCAAGATAGCAAATTACAGCAACAATAAATTATTTAAGAAATTCATGAAAATCTTCGTAATGCAGAAAAGTGAGACAAAAAGAATTAGAGATAAAAATAGAGAAAATTTCTGGCATTAGTTTAAAATAAAATTGAACTATGGTTTATTATAAACATAGAAATTAAAAGTACGTATGAAAGTTATTGGTAACAGTGTTAAAAGAACTGAACGAAGCGAAACAAGTAGATCTAGGTTATAGAATTGTATAAAAGTTAAGTTTTTGTTTTAATAAACATTCTGTTAAATGGTTCACAGCTGTTCAATCGGAATCACTCTGATCACTTGATTAACGTCTTGATGGTTAGCACATCTCAATTACCAAGCCATAAATAAAATTTTTCTTTAGGCTGAGAACAAGTTGGGGATGACTTAAGGTTGTGCATAATAGGACAATGAATTGTTACTCTGATGCACATCCGTTCTTTGTCTTGTCTTTGAGAGGTTCCTAAAACCAGCCCTTCGGCGCAATTACTGTTGAAGGGCAAACATTATGGGGTTGAACAGCTATACCAGGTTCAACATCCTACTTACAATTGCTTTTAGGTATTATTGATGTCACTGCCAGGCAAGTTCAAACGATTCTGAAATCATTAAATGTTAAATAAAGTTAAAATTATATACTTTCATCCTATCTGCTGATCAGTGAGAACTTTTATACCAGCATTTAATTTCATAACGAACTGCTGTACTTGTATCTCCCATAATCATAATATTATTTACGTTTACAATATAATCAGTGTTATAATAAATTATTCTTCATTTACGAACTCTAGTGGTGTAGTGTAGAAATTAATTTCAGACAATGTAATTATTTGAGTTATACATAACCAAGTGTAAAGAATAAATTTTAAACCGATTCTGAGATTAATTGATCGGTTTAGTATGTATTACTGAGCGAGTTTTGATTGATTGTTTATGTCTGAGTATATTTCATGATCAAGTAAAATAAGAAGTGGCGCCCTTTAATTATTTAGTTTCACCAGTTTGACATCTTTTGTTTCCAAAATGAATTTCAGGCAATAATATTTTTCCATTTATAATTGAAAAGGACCTACCGCCTTGTTTCACTCTGTCTGTCTTATACCTGAGATCTACAAGAAAATACTTTTCGAATATTAGAATTTGTAATATTGAAAGGCTTTCACGTTTTCCTGTGGTCTGACCAATACATGAGAATTAAACTTTCACCATTACATTAAATACTTTACGCTGAAAAGTAGTGAAGGAACTAGTATCGTATCACAAGCTACTGAACAATATTGTGCAACGGAGTTTTCTAAAACTTTACGCAAGCTTCAATATCGTTTGAGAATACCTTTTTATTTCAGACGAAGTTTAAGATGAAAAAATTATTTTGAGATAATAAACTACACTGTGTACCTAAGACTACCAATATATCAGAAATAAAGGGGAAAAGATTGATTCCGTTTAAAGGGTTTTACATCGTTGCTTTGGCAATAGTAAATCCCATAAAATCCCAATAGGACTTTACACCACATTTCTACAGTCTATTTAACATTCGTCAGACACAATAATGGAAAACAAAATTAGTTACATTATGGATACGGTTATCGTAACTCTGTTTAATTGGACTAACATGCAGCCAAATATCTTCATTAACATAGGAGTAAATAACAATCACTAGAAATCTC
The DNA here is from genome assembly GCA_024586415.1 of Phrixothrix hirtus. Taxonomy (NCBI): domain Eukaryota; kingdom Metazoa; phylum Arthropoda; class Insecta; order Coleoptera; family Phengodidae; genus Phrixothrix; species Phrixothrix hirtus. The sequence continues at coordinate 2,097 of JAHWXV010810570.1, forward strand.
TATTAAATTATAAAAAGTATAACGTTGCGCTTATTTTATTTTCGCTGAAATGAATCATCAAAGTAATTCTAATTTTGGTAAGTATATTAATTACTAAAACTACATCGATAGTTGCAGTTTGCAACTTCACTTCATTTATGTCAATGTATTTTTACTAAAGAAGTTTTATATAACTTTTCTGTGTAAAAAAAATAAGTATACGACAAAAGTATTTCTAATCTATATTACAAATTGGATGGTTTTTAAAATATTTGTAACTAAACCGGCTCCTTGTATAATTCATTATTCTTCTAAACAGCCGAGTCTACGCACAGTATTCACTTAAATTAAATTTAAAAAGTAACGTCATATTTTTGCTATGACTGTTGTATGTGTTTTCGATCAATTTAATACTCCTCGCGAAAACAATTGGGTTAATACGTAATTCTCATTAGTCTAAATCAATTTATATCTAATTTATACCATTATTTCCCAAATTCTATTAAAATTTAGTTGACTCGTGTACGCGATATAATTGACTGTAAGACGATGTTTTCAATGAAAATTATTTTTGGTAGTAATTAATGCATATGAAACTAATAACAAATGATTTAGAATTTTTATGACAATAACCATCCAGATAAATCATTGTTTTCGCGATAGGCATGGTATAGCTGTTGTAAACATAAGAATGATTCTTTCTGTTTTTAAATGACCCATTAAATATAGGGTGAGCAGGTCTGAATTTGTGATAACCCTTTATGCGAAAATTTCTTAAAGTCGTTTTAAAATTTGAAATGAAAACTTTATGTTTTTGAGTTAAATATATCGTATGTGTATGGTATGTGAGATTTGAATGCAGTTATGTAATTTCTGTATAAATTTAAATTTAAACTTCGAGAGGAGTACACGTTGAGCGTGAACTAAATATAATTCAGATAATAAATTGATCCGTGGAAATTTCACAACAGCGCACGTAAAGTATTGTATCCCAAACAAATGTATTCAAAGAATGAATACAATTATAACATAATGTATAGCTAAAACACTATAACGGCCAAGATAGACTTTATTTTCAACTAAGCACTATCATCTGGTAAATTCATTAGCAAAAGTAATCTTAGAGATTATTAAAGTAAAGTTCTTCTTTTTACTTGCCATCTTTATTTTAAATATTCTTTACACTTAAAGAGAGCGCTATGATAATGGAGTCTTTGTGAGGTAAGTAATAGCGCCTTCAAAGACTAGGGAATTAACTGAAATTAACAATCTAGAATCCATACCACTTGGTATTTCTCAATTTCATTTGATGAAAAGTTCAGACACGCGAAAAACGAATTCGTGGCCCTTATAGAATTCCATTCCTCCATTCTAAAATCAGAATATATATGATGTAATATTGAAAATGTGGAATAAAATATTATATAAATAAAACTTCTTCAGTTTTTTGTATCATATATTTAACTATTCTGATACATAAAATTACAAATTTCTTACAAAAATATGTTCCAAATAACAGATTTCTAACTAGTTGCAATTTATTGTTTTTAAGTCTTAGAGAAAAATATTTAGCTATTAAGGTGTCTATAAAAAATCACTACAGATTAAGTAAAATGCTGTAACGACAAAAATTTTGTATTTGGGAACGACGAAATTGTAAAAAACTTCAATAATTAATTTTCCAGGTATTTTCAAAGATTATGTGTAGTGTAGACTATTTTTACTAAATACAAATATGCAAAATAGCGCAATGCTGCAAAAGTTAGCTTAATGAAATTAGAACAAACTTTGTACAATATACAACTACTCTAATTAAATTTTAAAAACTATTAAACGCTTTAATGAATTAACTAGTGAGAAACCCGTGGAAAATTCACATAAACTATTAAAAGGTGTTTAATTTAAATATTAGTGTTAGCTATCAATACTACAGAAACTTACGTTATAGTTGGACTTTTATAAAAAGAAATTGATAATAGCCTCGCAATAAAAAAAGTGGAGTATATAACGGGTCGGAAAACCCTTTGGGCCCTGAAAGGTTGTCTAAAATGCCGATTACCCTTAATTAGCTAACCGTTTCGGCTGCCGCAGTGGAGAAAGGGGAATTTTACGGTTTTGAAGGAAATAATTAGACTAAAACTCAAGAACGGCTTGCGAGAGTCAAAAATCGGGAAAAAGTCGTAATTTTTGGACACCACCTTATCTTAATATTTTGACCGTTAAATCTTTTTCAGAAACAAGACGATAAGGAATCCTATTTCTACCGAAAGGTTATAATTTTTATCTTGAGATACTTACTAGTTACTTATTTAGCGAAAGCCACTGGTGAAGTACTCCTAATACAGTTCGGATTAGACTCACAATTTATAAATGTTTTACATACCTATGTCTATCGTTTTTCCTGTAAGAAAAGTTAGTTACTGGGTCTACAAAGGTCTATAATGTTAAAATAATAAAAACGTTTGTACTAAATACTTCACTTATAATGGCAACGAAAAATAGCATCGTACAAACAATTAAAGAGTATCTAAACATTTGTTTACGTAAAATTAACATAATATGCAAAACAACAAATATAGAGGGGACCCCTGTTTAATTCCTATAATTTTTCTAATTGTGGCCTAAACTTACAGTAAATATTTCAATTACATAGTCTTTTGTTAATTACTTAAATTTGACACATACGTGAATGAAATTGTCAATCTGTTACTGACTGGAAGTAACTTTTCCCAGGGAAAATAAATGCATGAACAAAGGGCTCGGTTGGTGGATTCCCCGGAGGGACTCAATAAATTGAAAAAACTTGAAGAATGTCAGTTACTTGAAGTCTCTGTGGTCAATAACTTCGAAGAACGGTTGCGGCCTTTTATTACTCGATTTTTATTGTACCTTGCGTACTGCCTTGTCGAATCCAAGCCATTGCTAGCGAATTGGTACAGGTGAATAACGTTGACCCCAACCAAAAATTCACCTTTAGTAATAGCAGGCCGAATACTCAATTATTCGGCCTCCAATACACATCCATACAAAAAGAGGTAGCTCGTTGATGACTCCTCAAAATTATGTTGGGCACACACACATACATGCGCGCGCGCACATACACACGCGCATGCACATGCGCACGCGCAATCGCACGCTCCGGAGCCCGCGCCCACGCCCTCTCCCGCGCCCGAACCCTCGCCCGCACCCGCGTCCGCGCACGCACCCACGCACGCACGCACACACGCGCGCACGCGTCAACTTTCGCACTAGTGGAGATTGTCAGTTCTAGTTTATATTTAATCCACGGTATCTCGAACTTTAAACAAAACGATGCATCGAGTTATCCGTTATTAATCATAAATTCAAGAAAAAGATGCGAGGTTGAACTTATCTCAGAGTAAGCGTAGCAACACTTATTTATTGACTTTAAATTCTGCTCTTTTGCATAATTATTAAAGCGTAGATAATGCAGCAAAAAGATGTGTTTTTTTAATAGCCTTTCCTTTTTTCTTTTATGAAGGATCCCTTTAATACATGGGCGTAGTTTGTCTAGAAGTAGTACTGAACTTACGGTAACACATGTGCTTTTAGATTTCCACTACGAACGACTGGCGTTCAGCTTAGCTTACGTAACTTTAGTACTTCACCTTCTTCGCTTTGCTTAAGATATACCGTTACTGCCGATAACCAAACCTCACTACCCCATTTCCGCTAGACCTGAATTAGCCGTGTACCTTTGCAGCTCTTTTGATATTCACCTTGTTTCGACGAATCTTCTTTTTCTCTTAACATTATCTCTTTCTAAGATTTGGACCAACAAAACGTACCAGCTCCTTAACAAATTTAATGAACTGTATGACAAAATTTAATTTATTAATAATGATAAAAATCAAGCACAATTTTAAACCAAGAAACGCGAACGTGACTACGATTCAAATACTTATAATATAAAAATGTTTCTGCAAATCTTATTTCCCTTGTTAAATTAATATTGAACTTAATATTACAATTTTAACGTTGAAGTTATATACTTATTTACCTCTAAGCAGTCGCAAGATGATTCCAACATTGAAATTTATAGCTAGTGTTTACGTGAATATCCTAAGAGTTGACCAGCAATGTACTGGCTCATCATTATTTGATGACGATGATGATCAGTGCTGTCAGTCGAATGGAACCTTCTATTGCAGTGCCACCAATAATTAACTCTCGAAGTGAACGACTTTGGTGATCCTTTAGGGAGAACACGAAATTCAATAAATTTTGAGCTCACTAAAATGAGAAATATTCAGCACGCAATATTTAATTTGTATGATTATTTAAGCTATCCTTGGCATAACTGTCCTATACCATACAACCAAAGATTTAAATTAATCTTTATAAGTTATACGTAAAAGCTCGAATAATGTCAGTGTACTCAATCCGAGGCCACTGATAAGACTGAAATATAACTTTATTATTAAGCTCAAAATTTTGCACGCTAATATAATTTACTTTAAATGCCTGTCGGGTAATAATTCTAATGAAAGCGGATCTAAATATTAATAACTTGATAAATTTTACACAATTATTAGAATACTGCTATAAAATTATATTAAAGTTAAATGAAACAATTAAATATATGAATTATTTTCATTAAAATATCTATAAATAAACAATTCTAACAATTGCATAAATAAATTAATAAGTGTTTATAAATAGAATTAATATTTAATTTAAAATTGAACATAGAAGCGCCTTATAACATGATGTAATTTGATGGAATTTTTAGTATTTTACTATTTTACCCGCAAGATACCATAAAATGTATATGTATCAAATTTAATTCAATTGTAAAATATATTGTTCTTTGTGTCTAAATGACGTTCATCAAGAATGAGCAATGGGCCGAAAATTATCTATGAACAAATGATCGGGGCCAATATATTCCAAGTTCAGTCTTTGATTATATGATTTTGGTAGGACAGTAAGTTGAAACAGGATGATCTAAAATCTGGACGACCCGTTGAGGCAAGGCTATTGAAACGCAAAAGAAGCTGAAGATTTAGCGGCGTTACATCGGCAACTGTTATTACCAATGAACGATTTGTGTAAAACCTTTGCACGATTTAACCGTGCTAGAAGATAATAGAACTGCATTTCGCGAAATATTGTACATGGTGAAACATGTCTAGCGCTGAGATTTTTCCAGTGAACAAGAATCGGTGCAGTTGGTTCGTTGCCACGACAAGAGGTCAATATTCCATTTTCTTTTGGAAAATTGATGGTTATGGTATGTTTTTGATTAATACATAACTACAGTTTACGGCGATATCTGTGGGAATACTATTTAGTCTAAAGGAAGCTTGACAAGAGATGCGATCACGTTCCTTGAGATACAAATCGTCAGCTCTTGCTGTATTTTAAAATATTTAATAAAATATTGCGTAACAAATATGCACTACTATGTACATTAGTTGCTCAAATAATTTTAGTAGGGCTATAATTAGTTAAAGTTATGTATAAAGTAAAAGAAATTAAAATAGAAATCTATTTAATTACACCTCGTATAATGTTTTTAAATAATTATCTACCAATTTTAATAAAATTTAACGTTGAAAATAAGTATAAATTTTAACCAGTAAAACTATTTCAAATTATAAAGTAACAAATCCTACATCAGATATTTTAAAAACGCTGTGAAAATAAATAATACACGCACCAATATTAAATGGATGTCATGACTCGATCCGCAAAGAACAGAAATAAGCACACAATGAATTAATACACATCGTAGCATTGAAATCTTGTTAATTAACTATTTATGCTGCTATAAAAGAAATGCAACTTAAGCAAGGTACCGACGTAATCCTAGGGTCATGGGGAAAGAGACTTACAACTCTTGTGAGAAAAATTATTAAGCAACGATAGTAATTAATGAGATACTAGTGAGATAAGTGGTGATCCGTAGTAATTGTTTCGGAAGTGCTGTTATCTTTATTTTACCTCGTTAAAACTATCCTCATTCAAATTCTAAGGTATCCATGAAGCCTGGGCGCTGAAATGGAATATCCGAATTAATTGGGATAAACAATTTAACATAAATTAAGCAGTAACAACTTCGTTTGACATTCACCCGCAGAATCATTTATCTATTTGGACAACAGGGAATATCTTTCGAATCCTAAGAGCTACTCCACCTGTAAGTGTCCACCTTTTGTTCTTTTCTTGCATCTGATAAAGAAGGGCTGTTTTTTCTGCTTGCCCGCATAGTTAGACAATTTGTTACCAACATTGAATAACCTAGTTTCCTTGGAGTAACGTAAATTAATTAAGGGACGCTTTAGCCCGATTCAAATGTTTATGAAACAAATGAATTACGAACTCTAAATATTTGCATATTCATTTAGGTAAAATATTTGATACCGAAACTCTAAATTTGTAATTTAGATTTGTTAAACATTTAATATGGATGAATTTACCTTAATAATGTAATTTGGTTCAGACATATTATAAAACATATTATAGAACGCTTGGGTACCCACACAAATTTATGTTTTATGTATATCTTGTGATGCCGTTAACGCAATTGTCATTCGTTTATTACTTGATTTTGTCAAATAAATAATTATAAATCTCGTTTCCGTTAGCTAATATTTATTTTGTTCCTAGAATTTAAATCATATTTAACCAATTTGCTAGTGATTGAATTTGTTATTATAATGTGTGTGGTTTCGTGCGAATTTATGTATATAAATGTAATTTTGTGCTAACTTATGGTTCTTATTTCACCAACATAAATCTTACCTATAATCTTACTTATACAGTGCGCGTACAATAGGTTTAAGAACGATCCAGTGATTCTTAGTAAACAAAAGTTATAAAGCATTTGTTTCAAATTAAACTCAGAATTTTTACATTCTTGCATTTTCAAAAATCAAATTTAGTACCTGTTCATTAATTAATTGCTCTAAATAAAAGTGCATCCTAACCTTTTGAACAACAGCAATTCAGCCTATAATTTTATTGGTGTGTGAAATCTATTTTGATATACAGGTGGTATTACTTTCTTTTCCCGTCTGGATAATTAGTAATATACCTGGATCAAAAACCTTGCTTCACTCCTAATTCTTAGGAGTTAGTACTCCGCAATATGCAGGAGCCGTCTTAAATAGTGAGCACGTATAGCTTAGCATTAGCATCTTTTCTTTCTCCAATACCGTAGGAGTGTCTGTCTCCACTCTACAGGTAGGTATTCACATCTTGCCATACAGGGTGTTTCCTCAACATTACCTAGTATCAGTTATTGACTTAAGAACAGCGGCACCCACTTTTACCGATTTTGTCTTAACCTTGCAGTGTTCAGCCTCGAAAGTACCGATGAAACCCGTTTCGCTCAACTGTAGCTTTTCTAGCTGTGGTTGAGCACTCGTAATTGTACCGCCGCATACGTTATTGATAATTTAGCGTGTGACAAAATATTTACTTTTGCATGACAATTACAAAGTGCTTAAGGTGCGCCAAGTGGAAAAGCACGATTTAAGCAAATCGACATATTCACCCTACAGCTCAAGTTAACATCCTGCGATTTTTGGTCGAAAATTTAGAAAATATTAAGGAAAATCGTTTTTTTTAAATAATGAATTGGAACATGCCGTGGATGAACATTTTGGAGACCTGCCAAAGCAATTTTATTCTGAAGGAATACAGCAGCCAGAGCAATGCTATAATAAGTACTACATATGTATGTAAGTCTAGAAAATGCGGAAAAATAAATTTTCTCTAGTTCTGCGTCTAGCTAGATTATATAAAATTTCCTCTCGGAATAAGTTATATAATTTAAGCGAGTCAAAATTTATTTTGTGGATATGACGTGTAATATGAAATATAAATTCAGTTTGAAAAATATTTATTGTAACATGTCAGAAATATTCAAGATTCGCCAGTTTATATCAAAAATTTTTATTTTTGAACTTTATTAGATTTAATCACTGGGCTCTTGATGAATTTAAATACCATTTTCACAAATTTTTATAAATACTTCGCTATAAAATACGTTTAGAGATCGCAAAGTACTTATATAATTATATGTATCTAAACTATATTTAATTAATTAATTAATCGACCTTAATCACCGTTTTTTGTTACAGGTAAGTGAAAATCTTCTGGGTGAGTACTGTAAAATTTTATATTTTTAATTAATAGGCAGTTTTCAAAATAATTGATTTCTAAACCTTCAAATTTGCTAAATAAATTTTAAAATGGTTTATCTGGATTTCAATATTTCTGTTCCACTTCTGTTTCTCTAAAGGGAATACTAAATAACACAAAAGATAGGCCATGAATGATAAATTTGGCTGCCGCATAGACTGATACGCCGCCAGTTTCTATTTCCGCCAATGAAAAGTTTTCAGGGCAGACTCAAAGTCTCCAGCTGGAGTTTTCTCGATTGTGCCAACATTGAAATTAACGATAATGTCTTTTTTACTATACAATACATCTCCTTCTAGATTATCATCGCTTAAGCTTGATTCACAGCAGCATTTTTTACCAATTAACCAATAAAGAAACGATTTGTTCGAAAGAAAACATTCCTAGAAAATTGAAAGGCGTTATGTTTATTTTCAAATCTCATGAATTCGTGCGTTATTTTGTAATGGTAATGTGATAACATAATTTAGTATTTTAATATTTCATGCTGTCTGCATTTTTCAAAGGAAAATTCTTATATATATATATATTCACTTGAACTTCCATTTCTCTTTGTAATTTTCATCTGATAGAATACAATATTTTTATAAAATGTTTAAAATAAATTATTTGATATAAAAAAACTGATATGCTGCAGTGAACATTGAAAGGCTATTTTCTCAACAAACAGCGGACTCAAAAACAATTTATCACGAGAATGTGCATTTCTAGAGATTTAGGTAAATCTGTTTTATCTACTGTTTATTGCTTTTAAAATGTGTAGCCGTGACCAGAAATTTTATCGTGAACTGTTCCTAATGCATAATAGTTATAAAGATCTTTTTGCTGTATACAATGGATTTTAGCTTTAAATAATAAACAAATAATGCAAACGTTGAAACAGATAAATTTACCATTATTTTTTGCTTTAATCGGGCATATTTTAACCAAATGCGTTTCGTCCTGTAATTTCAAATTAAATGTTAAAGTAGGAAAGGTAAATGTTTTACTGGTTTTAATTAATTGAATCTGTCATACCCACGTCTAGCTTTTACTAATCCTACATTAGAATTTGTTACATTTAGTTAAATGGATATACTTTCCACGAAAGTCCTACTTACCTATTTCCTTTTTATATCCTGATTGATCGATGAAAGGGTTATAAAATTTTAAAAATCATCAAGTTGTGATGAAAATCGGAGATGTGAAACTGCTGCCAAACATTTACACCTCATAATTTGAATAACTTATATTTTTATAATTTGACAATATAGTCGTCACTTGCGTTAAACAATGAATATTAAAACAGTTTTTAACGAAAATGGAAATGTAACAAACATTTGAACCGACTGAGTTAAAGGCAACAGCGTAACACGAACTCAACATTTAAAAGTTTAGCGATAGTTTTGACGAATTTGCAATTTAAATTTGTTATACGTACTAAAAATTGACCTTTTAATCAAAACATGTAAAATATTACCTCAAATATTTTTCATAATAATAGCAATTCTAAAACAAATTATCTATACTTTGTTCTAAATAGGAATAAAGTTATTGCGGCTTTACTATAAGATAGACAATTGCAAATCCGTACCGACCGAAAAGTAGTGCAAATTCAGCGCATTTCTGGCTTGTATGTAGCAATGCCACCAGTAGGCGAGAGCTCAACGTCAATTTAATCTGCCTGCACATGAGTGTATAAGAGAAAAGCAGCGTGAAGTTATCGTTTTTCTATGGGCAAAAGGAACGGCCATAGAGGTGCATCAAGGTTCTCCCCTGAAAATTGTAACTCAGATGATCCATATTAACCAATATGATGTCACAGTACAAAGTAACACTCGACAGAACAAGGTTCAGTGTAATGGTCCTGAATATTGGTCGGCCAAGCCAGTGAAGTCGGGGCTAGTCAACGACACAGATGTTACAATATTCAGGTCACAATGTAAGTAGTGCCACCTATTCTATATGTCAAGGTAACGGTTACGAGAATAATGAATAATGAATAATGAATAATGAATAATGAATAATGAAACATTCGGTATATAAAGTCAATCTTGCCAGGCGAACGGGATTCCCAGTGGAACAGAACTAATAATAGCAATGGTCATTGCAGTTAAAGCAGGCTTCAGTTGCTTTACATATAGTTATATACTGTTTATCCCCTGTATAACGCTAAAATAATACAATCCTAACCTACTGATAAATTATAATAGCACATGCAATTAATCAAGTTCAGTCAACGAAAACACTTATAGAAATGCTTGATAAATATTATACATGCACGATATTGCACCACAAATAACAAATGTAAACAGAACGCATGGTAATTACTAAACATTGCACATTAACTTGTTTTACGACTGCACGCAACACTTACAGAGTTAGTTTAGCTAGCTTAAATCAACTATAATTAGGTAGTGGAAGTTTGGCGCAATTCCCTGGTATCACATAATTCGAGGGCTGCTTAGAGTGCAGTTGATAAACATGGGAAGATAATAAAATTTTAGTAACGATTAACGATGGCTGTAAAATTTGGGTGTTGCACCCTTCCTTTCAGACTGAATCCCATTATATCAAAAATATCCGTTGTAGAAGCGTCAAAGTGATCAAGACTACAATAGGTCCTAAAACTCACTAAGAATGTGAAAGTTCGTTCATCTTCGGTGCTCGCGGCGCTGATACCTATACATATGTAATTCTTTGTGTATGAAAATATAACCGCTCTTTGCTCATATAACCCGGTAACTAAACGGTACCTGTGTTTATTGTCAATCGACTATCGACCGAAAACGTATTTAGATTGTGCCGTGTTTACCAGAACCATCGCCATAAAAAATTTTCTACAAAAAACCTGTTTTAATAAAGGAATTTACAATGCAGCGAGAGCTATGCTTATGTCAATTGCCGGGATTTTCATTGAAGTGCATGTGTACATCAAAGGAGCGGTCTGCCTAAAAATAAATTTAATTAGTTTTAACTGTAAAAGATGCATTTCCTTGAAAGAAAGAATGTTTAATAAATGAAGCTAGGATGGTTTGTATTTCATATGTATTTTCGATATTTCGATCAGTCATTGTTTAAAAGGGTTTTATATAAATCAAGTAGCAACAGCCGAGCGGTTTTGTTAAAAATGTACTAAAATAAGTCAAGAGCGGCCCTGTAATCAATATAAGATTAATTAAAAGCTTTGTATTTAATTGTTAAAACCATTGAGGCCGTTAACAGTGGGATAGCAGACACTAGTAGACTGGGTTGTTATAAAACTACCTATAGTTTTGTATAAACAACTAAACTTCCAAACCACTTATGCAGGGTTGGACTTGCGCCAATTACCTGTTGGATACAAAATGAAAGAATTTTTTCGTACCATTTATTTTGAGGACGAATTGTGGGCCCTGTACTTTCAATCACAATCAAACCATGCCCCTATAGAATTAAAATGTCCCTCCTTTGCACACACCAGAAAGTTCAAGGTGATACTGTCAGCTCGCCAAGTGTTTTATACTAAAAACCATCTTATCTTCCCAGCACAAGTAAAATATAATTTTCCTGGATGGTAATTGTCATATTCATACGTTCAGACACGCTAGAAATATCCACACCATAGCTCCAATATACCCCTCTATCATTTTGGGCCCGTAAATATCATCCAGGATGTCGCCGCACAGTGTGAAATATTGGCCCTTCAGTAAGAAAAAAATATATTTTTTGGGTTAGCTTGAAATGTGAGATTTTTTCTCACATCTGCGAACTCTAGATGGTACACTTCAGAACTCTATTTCATTAGACATGTGTGTACCTCTAGCAACATTCAGAGATTAATTTATCTTCAAATTCTAGTTTCTTTAGTTTTACTATTTCCGCTGGTGTTTTGGTTTTCAAAATTAGATTTTAACAACTCGAGGAAGTCTTTCAAAAATATATGTAAGTTAGTTTTGAAGTTTATATACTATTTTACAGTTGGATTTGGAACTATATCGACCTTTACAGAATGACTTCCCCAGTTTCTCAGTTGGCGCTTTTCGACATATGGGCTAAAAACCCGACGAACAAAAGTTTAGTTGAATAATTGGGCACGTTCTTTGAAATGAAAAGTATAGCGAATTTTGAAATAGCTGTTTGCCAAAACATTAATAGTAAATGGGAAAAAGTAGCAAGGCATTAATAACCTTTTCTAAATACCTAGTCATTATGGTTAAAGAAATATTACATTCCCTGATGATATATTAGAAGCTATCCTAGGTAAGTTGATATTATATATTTCAACGATTGCACCTGTGTGACCAGCAGAACCTTTCAGTAGCTAATGTATCAAATGCACAGCAACTTCTGCAGTTAACTATTGAATATACGTACAGTCTCAGAAAAGTATGCGAAAAAATTTTGGCGGCAATTATTAAAGGATATTTTGCTGCATCTCCGACTAGGCTTCCAACTATTAAAAATCCTTTAAGATTACTACTTCAGAAGCAAACTTCACTATCGCGAAAACAGATACCTTCATTAATGGTGGATACTGCGCTCTCTCTCCACTCGGGAGTACCTAAGAATTTGCGAGTAGGAAGAATCTTTATATTGCAAGTTATATCTCCCGTGCCAAAGGCCAAGCAGTTATATTATCTTCACAGAATAAATGTAATTAAAATATCTGTAGACCATAAATCATACAATCCCTCACTTATGGCAAATTCAATAGATCAGCGAGAAATTGCGTTTGTATGAAAGTACTACTTTTAACATTATCATTAAGGATGCGTTGGATTAAAAGTCAGTACAAATAGAAGTTCTCCCAGGAATATTTTGCTGATAAAAATGTATTTAATATTTATGTAGTTCATATAAGAGTTACTGCGGTATAGACCACTATAGAACCGCCATTTGTGACGATATAGATTTGTTTACTTACGCCGTAGGATAAAATTATTTGTATTTTTGCTTACCTAGATTGTCGTTATGGGCGGGTTCATGCGCAGGATTGGTATGAATACAGAATTTATTATTTGTAAATAATTATTTACAGGATTTAATTATGCACAGAATAATAACGAAGGTACTGAATAATTATGAGTATGCATTTAATTCTAAAATAAATATATACAAAGTAAAATTCATGAAACGAAATGATTGTTTAAATGATGTTTGCATTTACAACGAGAACGACTATTATTAGACTTTGCAAACGCTAAGTTCAATTAACAAATTCACTATATCATTACGGATGACGATCAGTCAGTCCTAATTATATTAATTTGAATTACGGTCGGTTGACATAACTGATTTTATTGTCAGTGAAATTAATCAGCACTTCTCGTGAGGAGGAACGTTGTCGACGATAATTAATTTTAGATGTCTTTAACAAACGCCAGAATGCTTTTAGAAGTGGTCTAATAATCGGATCGTATATTAATATTTCTTACATTGATACACAGGCACTTTGCAAACGACCTCAGGAACATATTCTGTTATTACATTTCTTTGCGGTCTGAATTCGTCGGTGACGAATTAAAGAACGGGCACTAAAGTCGACCACCCTGTATACTGTTACTATTCTGATTTATAGGAACACAATATTATGATAGTTTTAAATTTTACTTGAAACAAATGACTTAGAACTTTCCGTTTACCAAAGAATTGCTGGATCCGACTTGAATTTATTGTACGCGTACTGTGTACTTAAAATTTTAGGTAAGATTTACGTTGTTGAAATAAAAAAAACGATAATTGAGCACAAAACACGCTATATATTTATCTTTTCACTTTAATACAACAAATTTGCTAATAATCAACGATCGTTAAGATTTACCTCAAATTCTACAAACAATATAAACATTGGTCCACGTCTCAGAGGTTTGCGTTTAATAATTTAAAAAATCAAATTACCCCACTAGGCTAGAAATAAATATTTAGAATTACTCGCAGATGGCGAAGCTCGCTTACATTAACGACATTTTCTAGAGGTAAACTATATATGAAACAAATTTTTGTGGCGTTCTATATGGTCATAACTTTACAAACAAAATAAATTATTAGGGTACAATTGTTACGGTAATTAATAATTGACTTGAACAGCCTATAGTTACTATCTTACACTTTTAATGTCAAAAATTTTAACTTAGCAATTTTATACAGTTCTTAATTCATTTGTTTCAAAAAAAGCTCTAATCGGGAACAAGTGTTCCTAATTTATGTTATTGCTGGCCGGAAATTTTCAATGATATTAACAGCTGAATTTAAGTATGCCAACAAATAGGACAGGGATCGACGGATCGCGTCAAAAGAAACATAAATCGGGAAACGATTCTTTCGATTAACTCTTTGTTAGTGACCCCGACGGGTGAAAACCTTGCCTGTAAACCTATTGAGTGGCTTATCCCAATACTCTGGAAAACTTTACCTTGCGACTGTGCCCACAGCAACACCCAAGAATTCGATAGGGACAAATCTCAACTCGCTAAAACAGAAAAAGCACCCCCGAATACAATTAACTTTTAACTATTCATGTTTCTTTCGTCACTTTTTATTTTAGACTTAATAGCCCGCTTTACTATTCTTTTTCGTACTTATTTGTAGGCAACTAACTACTACTGACTATTTAACTAGCGAGGTCTTACAAAATTTTCTCTCACATACTGCCATTTGAGACGTCATTCTGCGCTGAATCTGCATTTCTTATATAATGATTCAATTAGTTATTTCACAAGATTTCAATACTACGATATGCATTAATTATTTGTATACTTATTTCTGTTATTTTCTGATAAATTAATGACAATCAATTCGTTTTGATACGTGCATAATTATAAATTTTAGCAGCTTTTAAAATAATTGACGCTGATTTCGTTAATTCGCACCAATTAATAATTTTACTGTTCGAATTTTATAAGATAATTATATAAAATACTATACGAAATGTATTTAATAAAATTCATCACTTTAATTTATTTTTGCTTAGAAACTAAATTTTTAGATAGCTTTAATTAGTTCTTGCTCTAATAACATTATTTTAACGCCAAATCTACATGGTGATGCATATTTGCTGCTTAATATTTTATAAATTTCCTTAAAATACGGCAAGAGATGATAAGGTTTAGATTTTACGCGACAGTTTTACTACCGACATACGACGTAGAAAGAAAATCCCCACTATAAGGTTACAGAAATGACAGAACAAAACGCCTTTGTCCACGTGAGTACTGAAATATCGGTTGTTAATCCAAATTTATTTCATACATTGTTCCCTAAATCAAAGCTAAATTTCGTAAACAAGTCCGCAATTAAACACTGAATAGTTGCAGAATGCGCCTTAAAGAATTCTAATTTTTACACATTAGGAGTGCTAAATATCTCTAAGCCAGAATTTAGTTTCAGTTTAACCTATTAATTTATTCTGTAAAAATGTTGGCGAAACGAGCTTATTTATATCCCATGCGGCATTTTTTACCACGCAAATGAAACTGGCCTTTATTTATATTTTGCCTTAAAAATAGTACACATTAACTATATTCATATGATATTATTACTTAATCAATCTTTACTTTCCAACAATTTAAACAGTTACTATATCCTGCGCAAGGTTTAAAGTGCGTAACCATCAAAACCGCGCCTACGCCATCATATACTCTAGTCACTATGGTCGTAGTTAGAAAAATTAAACAATCTTAGCTGCAAGAAAGTGAACACTCGTAATTGACATCAGTTGAATTAAGAGTGGTTTCTTGTAAAATGCTATAGTTACTGTAATATACATTAACAGCAGACACATTTTAACATACGAGACAAAAAACGCTTATAAATTATGTGTCTAAATTGCATAGTTTTCGAAATATTTCCAATTAAAGTTTTCAACCCACTCCTACTTTTGAACTTGCTCTACTGTATTCAACGAGAAATGGCTGGCTGCTATTAAGTCTTTAACCAGCATCCGAAGCCGAACGAACGGCTTCGGTATGATGCATACGATTTCAGAGCACCACCAACAAATGTTCTCAGATGTTATTTAAATACCCGAAAACGCTAATTATGCTTAAAATGAAAAGTTTTATTTTCTTCCTTAAAATTTCTAGTTTTGTGTTAATTGTGCAAGTTTATAAAATCTTTAAAATAAAAACAAGGCTTTTACTAATAGATACCATTTTTAAAAATGTATACAATTGTATTATTGAATACTTTCACTTTTACAAAGCCGTTTTACCACGACGTTAATTTTATTTTATAAATATCTTCATATTATTAATATTTGTACTCAATTGTGTTGTGTATAATTGAAAATTTATGAAAACAGTTAAACATCTAAATGGTTGTTAATAAATTTCATAAAGTTTTGCGTAATTTGTATGTTCATACAAATTAATGTAAATAAAACTTGTCAACTTAAGATAATTATCAAATAAATTTATAATAACTAATACGTAAATAATTGTAATTAACAAGCAATAGTGTTATACGACATACAAGCAAACTTAGATGATTTAAAGAAATACGTTCTACTACTTTTTATTAAAACAGCTGGCGACCTTGACTGGAAATAGTACTTTAATAGTAAAGATAACATGATATTTTGTCAACAAAAACAAAATCGAATTTATGGCTTTAAGTACCCTTCGCGTAAAGGATATACAGACACGTATTCATAATAGATCTTTACGCGAAAATTTACAAAATTGTTTTTTAAATTAGATTAAAATGTCTACAGATTTATATTCACAAATGCCCTGAGTACAGGTGCGTTAAATTATTATATATATATATATATATATATATATATATATATATATAT
>JAHWXV010810596.1:0-10397 GCA_024586415.1 Phrixothrix hirtus
AATAACTCTGATCTGAAATTAGTTTGCTAAGCTGTCTAACAAAGGGTTATCATTAAGTAAAAAGGTAACTAGATCATTTAGCACGCTGCCCTGTTAGACCAGTGAAGCAACAGCCCCCAATAAACAAATCGCGCGTGAGCTTTAAAACTTGTGTAATAAGACCAACTTTAAAGCATCTGGAAGTGAAACGGACTTATGCAATGAAACGTTTCACATAAAATTTCTTAAAGTAAGAACACTGCCAAAAGGGAAGCACCTTTTGCCGACTATAAAAATAAACTGGGACCTAAGCAGTAAAATGCAAAGGAAAAACCTCGATTTGAACAGAAATGTAACGTTCGTTATTTCAAATATGAAACCAAAGGTTTTGAAATCTGGAATCAGTCATTTGTTAAAAGATACAGTAGTGGGATGTCTGAATGTTAATATGAGATCGGAGGACGCAATTTCACCTTACCTTTTTTGCACGCGCGTGACTATTGCTGGCGAATCAGTCAAGCGAAGCCAGTTGTAAGGTCCATTGGAAAATAGAAGATGTAAATGATTTAATTTGCGTGGCATCATTAGAATTTCCTAATTTTACATATCAACGTAAATTAAATTTTCCTAAGGTGACAGGAAAATCACATCCAAGGTTCATAGACGCAAATCTTGAAGAGAATATCGCAAGTTTGAATTGGATTATTTAAAAGGAACGTAAATTCTTTTAAAGATAGCTGATCTGGAAACTGAATAGTCAACAGGAAGTCTTGTATTTTAACATCGTAGAAAATACAAAACCGTAATTAACGGTAAGTGTTTCAATAAACTCTTTTAAGAACGTACATTGAACATAGCAAAGTTGTTGTATAATTAATTTTAAAAATAAAATGCTGTTTTAATTTGAATAAATAAATTTAACAAAACATACTAGAAGTTCTTTTCCTTAAGTATACAAATAAAATATCATGTAGTAGTTTGAAAAGGGAAAGGGCCAAAGAGTTTGTAAACAGTACTTGTTTCCTTAGGATTTATGTATTTAATATTGTAAATGTGATTATTGTCGATTTAATATTTATTTCATTTAATTTGAAAATTACAATAAATGTATAGATCGCAAATACTTGTTCTTACTTGCAGGAATATATGATAAATAAGTCGTTAATTAAATTTATTTGGTGAGATCGCTAGGGTGACTAAGTAAAAATTTGTCTAGATCGAGTATGCAAAGGTCATTAGAAGGGGTTGTAAGGGGTTATAAATATTAAGATCCGTTATAGGAAAGTTTTTAATCCCGAAGTGGTTGATGAAGATCAATGCAGCTTCGAATCAGTTTGTCTTCTTCATTCTAAAATCAAACAAAGATTACGTAGCTAAAGTATTTAATCAAGTCATTTACTATAATTGTTTATAGCTGACAAACGAAGTAGGCAACACCCTATTGACTATTCTTTAGGAATATTGCTAAATAGTAAAGTGTGCAACGATATACCACAAAATTTGGAAGTTTTTAAAGGAAAATTCAAAGAGAACTGCACCGTATAACTTCGGAATGTGTCAATAATGTTTCGAGAGAATTTATACATGGAGCCTTGGATTCTATCAAGTTTCGAACGGCACATAATTGAATATTTAGTTTAGTCTCCTCTTTGTAATTATTAGAGATTATTGATCAATAACACTTTTAAGGTCAGCACAATTTTTCTTGAAAGAGATTGTTATGTATTCTATCCTAACCTCTATTTTATGGTACTATAAAAGTGGGCTCTTTTGAATTCTATGAAAATAGGATGTGCTATAGAAGAAAATGGCTGTGACATATTTACTAGGCAAATTATGTACTTAGAAAGTTGAACCACATTATCAAAAAGTTACATCCAAATAGTATCGTTTGACATGTCCGCGTAATCATTTAAACAACATTTTATAACCATTATCGAATTGATTAGTTTGTCCAGTAGAACCGCCCGTGAACGACTAATATAACTTTATTTATTATTAAATGATTCTACTTTTATAATTTTAGTTTGAATAGTCTAGGAACACGCAAATTGTACTCCATTATTTCACTAGCAGCAGATTTATTCATAATGCGTATGCAATCTTAAATAGGTGACAAGGTCAGAAAGCACTAGAAACTGATATCCCAACCTTTACTACCATAACAAGAGTGCCCTACTTGCGAAGTTGCTCTAAGTGGTAATAGCTGACAGTAGAACTTTTATTTTTAATAGAAAGTGATCAAATTACAATACGCCTTTAGAACTTTCCAATTTAGGGTTGTAACATTTAACCACACAAGGATAACATTATTCTGAAATAAAATTTTTGCTATATCGACAATATTATTACTACATTCTTAAATTAGTAAGCTTTCAATAAACGTTTCATTAAAGCATATTAAGTAATCTGATGTGAACTTAATTTTTAAAGTTCTACCTGGATTACAAAACTTTGCTTCCTTAATGTGTAAAAATTTTCTTAATTCGTAATTTTATTTTATATTGTTTTATTCGCATATAAATTAGTTTAGTAAATAGTGTGTTGGGTGTAGCTCTTGTTTGCTTTGCTGTTAGTTAAAAATTAATGTATCGAATTGTCAAAGTTTTATAGCTTTTGTATATTCTATAAGTTGGTTTGACTATTAGATTGACAGCAAGGAGGGGTTGCAAATGAGAAGAAGATATGAAGATAGCTTTGCTATAATTATGGGGAAGCAAGTAGAAAATACTTGGCATTTACCTAGGAATTCTTATGTTCCTTTCAAGCTTTAGACTATTTTTATTTATTTTAAAGACTCCAAATAGAAATTTATATTTTAATTTATTTTGATTTACGTATAAGTTGTATCTAAAAACATACAATTATTTTTTCTCCATCTTATAATTATTAAATAACCACTTTATACATACCTAAAGATTATTTTCTATAGTTGCAACAATCATATCTATATTCGTATTTCTAGAATATATTTTGCTACACCTTGAAAGAATTCTATCCTTTTAGTAATTGAACGATTATATTATACAATTTATACGTGTCTATTTATTTTAATTTTAAAGAACCATAATAACAGGTACAATTTAATATTGTTAAGATTCACACCTTAACAGGAAGTAAAGTTGAGGGACGCATAGAATGTAGATGAAATGTATAATTTCTAACCTTTAAATTTAAGTAGGATATAAGTTAGAAATAGGCCTTAACAATATATTTCAAATATGTATAGATAATCCTTAAACAGGAAAAGATTTGAAACCAAATTTTATAATATAAATTGAAAGATCATATCACAGTTCCAGTTTGTAGCAAATGGATTACAAATGATGCAAACCAACTAAAGTGCGTCAGAATACAGACGCAATAATTAAAAGCCAACAAATTGAAATCAGCAGAAACTATCTTTGTTATTATTTGCTTAATAAATGTATATTATTAAGGAAAGTGCCCAAAATTAAGATAAAAGATTATAAATTAATTTAAAGAAAGATCGAATGTGTTAAGAATTTAAATTGAAATGAAATTAAGTAGAAATTAGAAAATAACAATTTTATGTAATTGACAATTTACAGGTATTGCAAACATAGTAATTAGCGAAAAAGCCGTACTTTAAACCACTACGTCATAAAACGTCACAATTAACAAAAGTATATATAGATCTAATTTTGTAACAATAAGCGAGTCGTAAATCTGAGTTGTTACTTTGGACACAGCGACCCCCTTGCAAGGACCGAAGCCTATCAAATAGGATGATTGAGGCTGGCCATCCCCTTGAAAGAACCTTCTAGAGGAATTAATAAACACCCCTTGAAAGTCCCAAGCCCTTTTGGTCTTCAGAGCGGTTGAGACTGGCTACTCCTTTCAAAGGTGAATTATTTCTTTATAAGGCGCAAAGTTGCGGACAATAACCACTCTCCGTAACAAATATTAACATTTAAGATTTTAATAATTCATAAGTTGGATGTTCTGATTCAAACAGAATAGACGCGTGTGTCAGGAGTGGTGTGTAGAGGAGTATCGACCTGAACTTTGAGGCTGTAGGTCGCCCTTTCATTCTAATATAGATGCTTTTATATTACATATTTAATTTTCTAATTACTTCTGTGTTTACTCTATAAATTATTTACATACTAAAATGAAGCAGTAAGAAGAGCTGATACCTTTTGATTGCTTTCGGCACATAGTATTATAATATTGGCCAAATTCCAGTTTAATCAAATTTTTGGTTTATATGAATCAGTGGAAGGATGTCACTGAGGGAAGTTTGATTATCAGAATTGTTGAACAGGTGAGCTTTTGTTATGAACTAAATAACTAGATAGGTACACTTCCAGGTGAATTCTTTTTTATTTTTATTGTGTTATATATGATACCGTTAACGTCTGTTCGTTGACTGCGACCCAGATTTGTTATGTATGGATTGCACCGATGGCCTTGTTTAATATCTTTGAATAGATTTATCTGTATTTTTGCTAGTGTAAAATTATCTAATAAAGCACAAATAATAGTAAATCAGATCAAAATTATGTCGCCGAATATGCGATCGTTGGAAGTTAGTTATGTATCACCTGTTCACTCTCTAACCCACTCCTGACCTGATCTTCATATGAACCCCAAATACATAATGGACTAAACCACTTTAATGTTTATTAAAGTGGAAGGTTTTGTTTTTAAAATTTGATATTACTTTATTTCAAATCGTTTTTGGCTTAGAAATTTTAACACAATAATTTATAAAAGACTATTACGCTACCTTCGTTCACCAATTGCTAAAAAAAGTAGCTACAGATTAGGTGCTAATTCATTAATTATAACTGAAGTTTAGTGTGGTAGCGCGGGCTTCACCCGTTCTGCCACTTTCAATTTTATTAGACAGTAATTGGCATGTTTATATGTAAGCTCTCTTGTTATACAGTACAAAATCTTAATTAATTCGTTTGAATCGATAGTTTGTTCAGTTTTTCTCTCCAGTGAAATCGAATTCAATAGAGACTACTAGCGTCGTTATTTCATTATCTGTCTACGGACGAATCTGCACCCAACAACTAATTAGTTACTAACCTACATTCATCGGCTTTGAGAATACGGACGCATCTGTTCTATTTCAAATCTATCCATTCAAGTAACGCATTTTAAGTCTTGTCAGCTTAGTGAGATATAAAATATTAAATTTTATTCATATTGTATAATTAACTAACTGCAATAGCTAAACCGTTATTGTTATTTTTGTTTCCCAATTTTGATATAAAAAATTAGTAAAATATCGTATCGAAATTGCCTAACGTATTGATAACATCTAGCTCCGAATATTAGCCTGCAAAATGTTCCGTTAATTTCCTGCTTGTAATTATTAAAGATCCAAGGCGCCCAAAATACTGTATTTTGTATTCTGGTTATCTAATATATGGTTCGCTTGTTTGCTTGAGATTGAGCTGTTGGGTGGCATTACCAAGTGAACGTTTAATAAATGAATATGAGCTTATACTGCATCTTGTCTTCAATTAGCGGAAGGTGTAAATTCTAACGTTGATTTTCAATGTGCACGCTAGTTATCATTGATAACAACGTGTATTTTGTGTTACAAGTTTTGGTAAAATAATATATCAGTTTTAAAAATTGTTGTTTCAAATATTAATTGCTGTAATGCTGTAAAATGGTTATCGATGGTAAGTAATGGGTAATGTTTCCATTTCATTAAAATTCCACTTAGCTGACCTCATATTTTGTCACTAGATGGTTTTTATTTTTTTAAGCACACCGCGAAAGTTTTCACATACTGCAAGTGAGGTTTATAAGCCTTTAATTTGCTAGGTCGCCTCGGATTAGATGGACTTCTCATCTGCATTATATTAGTTTAACAAAGCGCGGTTCTTCTCTTACGAATAAGTTACTGTCACGGCAAGCGAACACTTACTAAAATGTTTCATTTTATTACAATTCCCTAAAAAGGAAATTAAGTCTTACGTGTTCACCGTCAACCTAGATGTTAAAGGAACACCTTAGAATATCTTGTTTGTAATTATAAGACGATGTGGCCTCAATTGCTGTTAACATCAATTGAAGGGCGGCATGGAACTGGACAAGGTAGCTCCAATTTTATTCTATAACATATCGTGTGACAAAAAATTTATGCTTCTAGTAAAGCGTTGTCGTTAGTTGTATTATGTTAATTTGAATTTAGCATTGTTACCGAAAAATAAAAGGTGGTTTCTTTAATATATAGGGTTTATTTATTGCAGCTTACGTGCTGTAATTGTATAACTGACTAGGTTAAGTTCCTTTTAATAAACATAATTTTTGGTTAAAACTATACATGTGTGAGGTTGTTCCATTTCAAAATTTATTTTCAATGCATTGGTATATTTCAAAGTATATTATCTAAGATTGAGCTTCAGTACCTAAATTAAATTTATTTCTAGAGAATATATAGTAGGATAATTATATTAAAATAGGTATTTTACGAAGTTAAGGTAGTAAACGTAATAATTGATGTAAAGCAATAAGCATTGCCAAATATTCCGAATTTTGTTTATGTTCTAAAGCTTGCGTTTGCGCTTATGAGTGCTATGTCAGCTGTATCCTTGATAGTGTCTAACTTAGAAATTCTACAGTTTAATTTTTAAATATCCATTGTAAGTAAATAAGCTTTTCCGTTTTCGGTTAAGCGTAGCTTACGGTTACTCTGTTTTAAATAAACTGTATCTGTTTATTATGAACCAATTAGGTAATAAAATTACCTAAGGATGTATTATTTAATGATATAGTTTCAACGTATATAGTTCCAAATAACCGACTAGGTAAAATGCTTTTGCGGCAAAGTTAAGAATCAAAATTTATTGCAATAATCGCTTATCACAAAAATTATCCCAATAAAACTCTAAACTTAAATTGCAAATGTTAAACCAAGAGAAGTTTTGGAAGAAATGCTGAAGTTATTAGGTCGTTGAATTTATACAATTTGTCAATTTAAGATTGCATCATTTACATTTATGGTTTAGTAGTAGTTAAGTAGGAAAGAAATTGTTATCTTTTTGTTAATTCTTTTTATTGATTTAATTAAAGAGACTGAAGCGTTCGATTGTTTTAGTCATTCCTTTTACAGAATTGGGACAATAAAATTGAAGCGACTGTAATGGCACACAAAGGGGTTACAAAAATAAATAAGTAATGAACACGAAACCTATGGGAATGGATGGCTAGCTAATGAGCCAGAAGAAGCGAGGTTGCTGGGGCAGATCAACTTTTATCTAAGTTTCGTGCACTGACGCCTTTAGGCGACAGTAATTGCGCTGAGAATTGAGACGGTTGTAATTTGTTCAAAATTTACCATTTAAGTTATAACGCCCTCGAAACTACTTAATTCTTTACCTTATAAAAGAAGGTTATGTTATGTAGTTTTACCATGTAAGTTATAACGCCCCCGAAGCTACTTAATTCCTTACCTTACATAAGAAGATTGTTTTATGTAATTTTATTAAGAATTACGTGCTACAACGGTGATTACTTAAACTGAATTGTATTCTCCAGCAATACCACTTGAAGAAGAAGCTTTTATGCCAATAGATAGTTTTATTCCTTCAAGCCAAAAAATTAGGAAACTTCCTGACCAAAATCAGGATCTAAATCTAATTTCGTTGCCATGATCTTACATCAGAGTGTAGATTAAAATTTTATGCAGTTTGGAGTTCTCAAAGGTTCCGTTAACAGTTTGTTAAACAATATTGCTCATGTTCCGGACACCCTGTAGTTCATCATAACTTTTACATTTAATTTTATATTTAACTTTAATAATATATTTAGCATTGTTAAAGATTCTTGGAGGGGATAACTGTAAAGCTTGCCGTAGATAATAGTTAGATTAGATTTCGATATTTATAGTGTTACAGAACTAATTAGCATCAGCTATACTCGTTATTCTGAATTGTAAAGACGTATTTAGACAAATATATTATTTTAATAAACCTAAATACCTTTAGACTCGTGTGTTTTGGCAATGATATTTCATAGTTTAAATAAAATCGAGTATCTTTTTAAAAATGTAGTTTCGACCTCTTTAAACGAAACTCATACTTCGTTTTGATGTATTAATCTTTCCCATAGATTAAAAGCTATGTTAAAATACATTTAATTTGTAGGCATAAGATAGATTACAAGAATATTCGACAAAGAGATGAACAGATAACCCATTTTGGGAAAAAATAAAATGCTGAATTTATGTAATTAAAAGAGAATTCGCACAGAAGAAGTAATATAACAATATCTTCAATTTTAGAAGAAAAGAACAAATCAATATTTGATATGCAATTCTTCTATATCAATGATAGCTTTTAAGTTTTTTGACATTGATCCTACATGTGATTTCATGGGATTTGTGTATATATTTCTCCAGAAAGAAAATTCTTTAACTCATTCCTATCGGAAATTTCCCTTTTCTTATTGCAATGAAAGAAAGTGTCATAGATTTTCAACACGGTTTACGTCTGGTGACGCTGAGGGGGTAATCAGTTTTCATTTACCATTATAGAGCAAGCATTACTGTATGGTTCGGGCAATTATCTTGTGAGAAATAGTAACTTTTACTGATTTCTAACTTTACAGCACTATATAATAGATATCCACGCAATATATCAATATACTTATCAGTATTCATTATTCCATGAATTAATGCCAAATTTCCGTTGCCATTGCACACCATAAACCCTCAAACTAAAACATTATTTCCTTCTTATTGAACACTAACACGTAAATTCTTACTTTGAAGTTCCGTGTTGGGTTTCCTCCAAACATACCCTTTTCCAGTTGATACAAACATGTTGTAACTAATTTCATCAGAAAATATAATCTTTCACCAGTACTCTTGAAGTTTATTTAAAAAATCTCTAGCAAATTCTAATCGCTTCGTCTATTTGCCATGCTGGTTCTTGTTGGTGTTCTATAATGGTATTGAAGTTTTCTAATAGTTTTAGTACCAATTGCTTTACCCAATATTATTGCGATATCGGCGGTTAACTTTTGAGGGCTTATAATTTATATTAGAAAAAGAGTTTCATAAGATGCGTTTCATTGCGAGTTTTTTATATTTTTTCTAATTTGCACATTTTAAGTTTTAAAATTTGAAAAATTCTTTATGTTTGGCTGTATTAGAGATTTGGGGCATTTTATGTATCGTCTTTGGATTGGCAATGATATGATTGGCTTTTCTAAAGAAGCTATTAATTGATATCTGTAGAAGTTGCCGTGCATTTTATATAACTGTAAAGAATTTATTGAATTGAAGGTAAATAATTTTATATTCTACATTTAATAAACATGAAATGTATACAAATGCAGTTATTTTTCGGATTAAGCTATATAGTGTCAGTTTGACATTATTGGTTAATTTACTCAACCTCTAAAAATAAAATTTTGCTGTACGTTTTGAGATATTGTAATACACAGATGGATGCTCTAATGAGATTTTTATAGAAACAAATTAGAAAACAGTGTATTAAAAAGCAAGTTATATATGACACGAGTTCAAGTTTAGAAAGCAAGCATCGTAGAGGCAAGTTTTGTAATGTTGTGTCATAAAATATCTTATGAAACGAGTTGTTTACACTATTTTATCTATTTGCTAAAAATTTAGAAAAAAATGCACTTTTGACATAGAGTTGATTTACGGATTTTGGTGATAGTTTGTAACATTGAAGGTTTTTACATATGAATATGAAGATTTTTCCATTTTCTACTCGATTTTAACGTTTAATAAGGTTAATTACTAATGCTACCAACCTTTTCAAATAATATATACCGTATTAAAAAAAAAGCCATTATGAAACTCAAATGGTTTTCGAAATGAGCACATTTCGATACGCAAATAGTTAATAGTATATTGAAAAGCAAGTTTCATATAGCTTGCTTTACATTAGTCTTTTTTTGGTCCAAATCAGACTAGTCTATTTCCAGCAAATTTAGAAGTAAACTTTTTTTACATTTGTTCAAATACAGTAACAAATGATTATACGTATTTCGCACCCTTGCTATTACCAACTTCCGAGAAAATAATTCAGATTTCTTTATTCGATAGGTTAGGTAAGACTCGCAAATTTAATAAAGGTACTTCAGTAATTATTTCGTGCATAATGAGTTTGTTGACAAAATCAAAAAATTCAGAATTGAAAAAATTAAAAAATCTTACGGAGCATTAAAGGAATGTGCTCTCTTTATTGCAAACTGGAACGAAAACGGATTTGGAGTCGGGATTCGCTACTCCGAAGAGATAATCTTGAAGTGAGAATGTGCTCATTTATAGAAGAAAACTTAGAAGCTTTTAAAAAACGAATATACTATAGAGCGTTCAAACCTCCAAATGCAGTATGCGTTCTTATGGGCTATATGCATCTTTTGCTATCTTTAGGCATTTCCAAATAACGCTATCC
>JAHWXV010810617.1:0-16632 GCA_024586415.1 Phrixothrix hirtus
ATATATATATATATATATATATATATATATATATATATATGTATTCCCCTCGAACTATGCTTTATATTGACTACACCACCTGCATGCGATTTAACTGATAGGTCAAAACAAGTTGGTTAGGTTCTTTATTTTCTTGATGCCATTGTTAGTTAGTTAGTTAGTTAGGGTGGGAATATAATGCTGTTAGTGACAAGTGAGCATTAAATCAATTCGAACATACCTTCAGTTTATCTTAACAATAATATAAGTCTCATAAAATGGCTTTCTTAGAAAATTTTTCATTTTATCGAATTTTAAACATGCATTATTTTAAAGACAGAAACGAAAACGATATATGAGAGTCTTTCCTTTTCTTCTGATTCAATTACTGCAAACAATGCTGAATGTTAATTATATTACCTAATCGGATAAAATATGAATATAAATCATATGAATAATGAGAATACCAGTAATTTATATTATTATTACAATAGTATGGAGCTATTACCTTCACAACAAAGTGCTAGGATTGAGAATCTTTTAAATTGTGTTCGGCATCAGTTAAACGCTTATACAGGTAATTATAATTATCGACAGTTTATTGAAATACGGTTATGTGTTAGTTTTGATTTAAATCCAATAGTTTGAATGGGACACGTAAATAGGTATTCCGAACAACAGATGATAGTGTTAACTAAGAATGGTTGGTTATCCATGATAGCCTGAGAAAAATTAGTTAATGCGAAAATATTAGTACACAAGACTGATACATCAACGATAGGAAGAAACTACGATAGTGAACAAGTTGCTGCAGATTACATGCTTTCTGTAATGACATCAGGTTCTATAGCATTAGTTACAAATGCAACACGAGCTTTTCTTAAGAAAAGTTGGAAAATAGTAATGAAATTGGGCTGAAGTTTACCAAACATGAAGTTAACGAGTTATTTATTCTTAACATTATAGTTAATTACGAAATTAAAGTTTTATCATACGTTCGAACTAGCGTTATCAGATCTTCTGTATCAGTAAATTGGCATGATGTTATGCATATATCTTCATTGTTAGTATTGCCTCCTAGATGTTGTTGTAAACCGGATTCTGTAGTATTTACTGAAAACATGAATCAGTGCATAGCAAAATGTAAACTTGCCGATTTGAAATGTGGAATTATATCTTATAGTCATAATATAATAATTTGTGAAAGAATAAATCAGCATAATGCTATATTATAGAGTATGTTACATTGGTATGGAAACTATCTTATTGAATTACTGTTAACAGTAAGATATAGAAAAGATTTCTATATAAATGAAAATAGACGCTTTTAAAAGATTTCAATCTTCCACTTTTCTTTCATTAGAAAACAAAAATGTACTGTTAAACAGTTATTATGGTTACTCAATAGTTAGATTATATAGTAATAGTAAACAACAGAAACAGAATGCAATTTAACAGGTTCACATATAGATATGTTAGTTGCCTCAAAAAATTATGATAATTATTTGTAGCAACGTACAAATAGGAAGCATTAGTTCAAGGAAGAGGATAAAGGTTTTGTGAACAGTTTAATCAATAAACTGCTTATTGAATTACATCTTCCTTGATATAATTTCTATGGACCAGGTACAAAATTAGAAAAACGTCTGAAACGTCCGAATAAAGGAATGAATCAATTAGACGAACTCTGTAAATTACATGATATAGCGCATAGAGACAGCAATAACTTAAGTGTGCGACATCAAGCAGATAAACTAATTAAAAAATCAGGTGGAATACAAAAGGTAGAAGTACCTTCTGTTATGGCGTTACCTAAAATCGGTGAAATAATTTCATTAATAACTTTATTTGCAGGATATTCTTCACCCGGAGCATTAAATGGCGGTGCAAGTGGAATTGTTAAAGATGTAATTGATTCAAATAATGCAAAAAAGGTTCAAGTGTAATCCATTAGATATAATAGAATGTTGAAAACTATTATTATAGGAAATAGAGGGTCCGGTTTGTATTTAAAACCATATAAGATGGGAACAGCATTATACTTCCCTATAATTCAGCTTTAAAAACCAGCCAAGTTACCCCTGAGAGCATTAACTTATGTGGACTTGAGAAAATTTTCAAAGAAACATATTTCAAACCTTAGAGGTGCTTTTATGCGTGATAAGTTATCAACTACGGACCCTAAATTTAAAAAAGGTGGAATTGTTAATTTAGATCAAGAATCTGGACTATTTAGTCATTGGGTATCATATCATAAACATGGAAATAAGGTAATTATTATGATAGCTTTGGCAATTTGAGACCACCTAATGAAATTAATGCTTATTTTCATGAATGTAAGATATAGTATAATTATTAGAGAGAATAGGATTGTAAGGATTTCAATTGTGAACATCTATGTCTCAAATTTTTACTTGATACCTATAATGAAAGCTGATAATCTTATGTAATACCGGAAAATTGCTAGACAAGATTTAGTTAATATGTCGATTACGTTCAGTTTAGAGCTATGATTTTTATCCTCCAACTGTATTATCTATAAATCGTAAATATACCTTAGCTAAAGTAATTCTATTAGAAATATTACTAAGGGTAATGGTAAAGTTGATTGTATAAAAGAAAGCAGGTGGTAAACTAAAGAGGAGCTAAACGAACTTTCCATATCCTATGGATCCTGTGAAATTGACGAAATTAGTTACTATCTACAAAAAGAATTTACCAAAACATATCTGAATAAACCTAACACTAAGCAATCGAACGTTCAACAAATCCGTCAGTTTACAGTCAATAAAAATACTCTGGAATATGTAACAAAAACCAAGTGCAGCATCGATTTTGAACAGACAAAAAGTATAACACGCATACTAGGGATAGTTCGAAAATCTTAGAACCTAACTTGGCACATTTTGATGATTTGGATGTGCAAATCTTAAAGCATGCTAACATGCATGTAGAATGTAATATAATAAAAGGAGTATATAGAAACGGCGAAAGGAGAAAGTGAAAGCTAGTGCTCTTTCAATTTAGATCTGAAAACATCAAACTACTAAGTTTTAAAACTAAAATAAGAAAAACTTACCCATCCTCTTAAAACATTCTTCATCTTAACAGGAAACAGTTTAAATTTCATGCGTATAACACGAAATGAGGATTCAATTGATATAACACTTTATACTTTAATTAATGATTTAATGAAAGCATTTTCATTATCTGCTTCAATTGGATTCACTAGAGCATTGTATTCCGAGATATGATAGAAGTTGTCAACAAATGTATCACATAGCTAAACACATGATTCATATACTTCATATACTTCCAATGGGTACGTGCACTCCTTTTGTTCTCAATATTTTCCACCTCAAAATCTATTAAAATTGTGATGATAAAATAAGATGTAAATGTTTCACAGCATCCGTTTTGCAGGTAACTTGAATAATGTCGCCGTTATTAGATCCATACACTTGACTTATACTGCATTCTTGTCAAAACATTTCTAAATTATTTTAAAATTTTGTTTTTTATGTTAAAAGCTCTTAAGTCAAACACAAACGTCTGAATGCTTGCGTAACAATTTAAAGAATAGCACATTCTAGTAATTAAACTTACAACCACTCCCTTCCTTTGTTCAATGAACATCTGCATTGACCACTTGCATTTGGAAACAGACAGGTTTTAACAGGTTAGTTTATTCCTGGTTCTCTATATAGCTGCCCATTATTTGTTTGATTTCGACATTAAGGGTAATGGTTTTATTTATAAGATATAAGTTTCTGATAAAGTTCCTACATAGTTCTTATTATTGCTATTGGATTATAATAATTTTCGTCTTAAACTAAATATAGTAATGAAATTAAGTGTTTTTAATTAATTAAATGAAGTATACCGTACATTCACTGTCAATATTTAATATAAAAAATTAAGAAAACATGCATACAAACAATTAACAAACAACTTGACTTTCTACCTTATTACAATTACTTAAAACTTTATTTAATATTTTCAGCTCTCAAATTTATTAATTCCTTACCATCATTACCGTGTTACTTTACAACGATTCTAGAATTTAAACGAAAAATAGAATTTACTTTAACTTGAATATAAATAATTAATTAATGATATCATTATCAGGTATAGCAAGATGTCCCCTCCTTCTTTTTGCGTACAGCCTATCCCTTATTTAGCTGTATAAAATCTATACAAGGGAGAATTTTTAGAATTCCCTTCTTAATGTGACAAAGGAGTGAGTTTATTAATCCTACTTGAAGTTTAGGAAGTTTAAGTTGGAAGGTTTTGAGCCAATTCTTTGATCTTTGCGGGTTTATGTTTTACTAGACGCTCGAGCATGTTTACTCTGCGTATGTCTGCCAGTTGGGTTAGGTCAGTAGCTTTTTAGTTTTTTCGTATATCTTTATTTCTCATGTAGAAAGTGGCGTTGAATATTAGCCGAAGAAATTTATCTAGTTCAGAAAATATTGCTTGTTTTGTCCTAAGTGATACCAGGGTACATATGTCATTCCCTTAAGTCAATGCAGATATTAAAACTACTTTCAAGATTTTGTTCTTGACTTCTAATTTTAGTTTACTTTTTGGGTCTAAAACGTTGTATAATCTAAAGATTGACTGTTTAACGAAGTTTTCTCTTCTTTTTAATTCGTCTGTCTCATTCTGCGGATTCCCAACTCTTCGAGCTCGCTCTAGCCAAAACTAGGAATATTAGGTGATTAGACCACGCCTAGCATTTCTTTTTCACTCAGACCCACATACCGCCTCTCTATATATCCAACGAACTCTTCTTTTACTTTATATTAATATGCGCTAAAAGAATACACACGTTAGTGGGGGTTGAAAACTCTACTCTGTCCCTCAGGGAAGTCTCCTCCTCAACCCCTCACCAACAACCTCTCAACAACATCAGTAGCCCAACTACTGTTTAAAACACAAAAGCATATGCAATTATGAAATCATACCCATACTCCCAACATAGTACTCATTTTTATTATGAAAAACCCTGTGCTAGGAATTTCTTTACAAAATTAAGAAAGAATTATTCACCTCTAATCTAATAAATTTATATTTGTCCACTATTCACTTAATATGCCATATAACTTTTTGCAATTATTATTGAAGTTAATTTTGTTTTCTCATGTTTCTTATATTTCTATAGTGCCTTCATGTTGGGAAAGTTAATTGCTTAAATTTCCGATTGATTGTAAACCAATTGGAAATATAAGGTGTTGCATTTACATATCGCCAATAAAGCTGTTCCCGTTACCAGCGTGAAGTTTCTACCGAATTTAGATATCAATCTTATTCTAAACTTATTGCAGTTAAGAAAATAGCTTGAACATTATAAGAGATGGACAGTTAGTTTGATAATCTTTTATTGCATTTAAGGGTAGTTATAAATTTAAGAGTTGTTACTGACATATAACTAGGATTTTATTGTAACTCAATTTTAATATATTACGTATATCTTACTATTGCTTATAATTATTCTATTTCGCCATTACTAGTTATTAAATTATTGCAATTCGTTTTCTATTTGAATTCTTTAGTTTTAAATTTAATACCTAATAAAGTTTTCATTTTATGATAAAAGCTATTATTCTACGTTGAAAGCAAGACAAAAAGGCAATTTTCTTATCAACGTACTCTTCTTGTAGAGATAGCTGTGGGATGGATACAAAATTTTCTAAAAGGAGTGAGCTAGTTTGCGCTAAAGTCAAACGTTTCTGTTGTGCTCATATCAACAATTAATTATTGTTAAGTGAATTGTATTATTATTATATCTTAATTATGATGGTTGAAGCCGTGATCGTGTCAAAATTTCAATAGAAGAAAGGAACTCATGCATATCATCACCATGGTTGTCAGCGGTGTTGCGTTGATCAACATTTGGGTGGCCATAACTGACTTAATTGAGGAAGATGAATTAATATT
Organism: Phrixothrix hirtus; assembly: GCA_024586415.1. NCBI lineage: Eukaryota > Metazoa > Arthropoda > Insecta > Coleoptera > Phengodidae > Phrixothrix > Phrixothrix hirtus. Next base: position 5,920 of record JAHWXV010810617.1, read on the forward strand.
CCTTTTAATCATTTTTTAAAGTAAATAAGCTCTATTTGATGTTGGTAAAAGGTCAATACGATTACCCTACAAACCTTTGTTAGCTAGTTACTATTCACTTAACTAAATAACTTTATTTAATTATAATTGCAATTGTAATTATACTGGCCCTACTTTCCTGCAAATGTTTACTCAAATTCAGTAGATATTGCCAAATTGAACTTCGTCTACATATCCAACGAAATTGATATTCCAAACGATGGAATTGACGAAACCGATTTGTAAAAATTCAGGAAAATCTGCAAGACGTTTTATTAAATTTTAATTCCGTGTGAAAGGACGATCAGTTAACGTTTAAAGTGTTGTAATACAATTTAACAGTCATTATTTTCAGCAACTATTTGGTAGCCTGCGCATTTTTTCATAGCTTTCCCTGAACGAATGAGGAAGTACCGCCTGAAATTACTTCATGCGAAGATTTTGTATTCATCTAGTAACAAAGAATATTTAATAATAATATTTACATATGTACGTTCGATCTGCAACAATATTGATGCAATGAGAGCCGCGCTATTATAACTTTTAAGGTGCTCCACTTTAATTCTCTGCAGAGATTGTATACACCCAAGCAACACTTTTAGTTATTGATATGCAGTAACAACCACTAAGTTGACTTCAGATTAGGAACACGAATTAGATTAGAAATTAGCCTTTTAAGGTGTTGGGTAACTATCCATTTAAACCATCCTAAAACGTTTGTATAACATATATGCCACTAAAATGGGGAATAGCACTTACGTGTATATTACTTGTTTATCACCGTTTCAATTATGTTTCTCTAACTAGAGAGTTACGTGTTAATTCCCCTTCAGCTTAGTCGCTGAAAGTTGTAATTATTTTGGCTCCTTCTAATAATGTTGTCTTTATTTTACTCAAGTAATTTTGTAAGCATATTGTATTGCTATCGTTTTCTATAGAACTTTATTATGAGGTTACAAGGAATATAGTAAGAAGGAAATATGGATGAATACCTCTATAGTAATTGAGTAGGTATAGTACGTATGCAATATGTACAATGCTCATAAAATAATACCGAATGCCTGTTTATTGATAAATGTAATTATGCTACCCCCTATAAAATATGCTCTCCTCCAGAAATATTAATATTTATAAAAATAAACGTAAAATTTTATAAAAAAAACCACTGAATGAATGAAAATATACAACATATTTTCACGTAAGTTGTAAATATATATATAAAGTATGTAAAGTAAAAATAAATAAAATATAGATAAATAATTTAAACAAACTGAAGTTATTCATTGATTAGTATTAACAAGTTCGATAAAATATGGCGATGTTCGCATAAATACTCTGACGTTAAGTTCTTTGGTCATTCTAGCGTTATTTGAAGTTGTGTTTCAACTAGCAAGACAGTTCATTTGTAGTCGTAAAAATTAGTAATCAAAACTTTACGAAAACTTGACAAATGACTTATGAGAAGCTAATCCTTCAAGGTACCAATTGAGTATTTAAAGATAGTAATTAGTACTTACATTTTTATTATAAGGTTAATAATGTTTTTGCTACGTTGCAGGTACTTTTTTAATACTATTGCAACATATAGTACTAGTTAGTAAATGTTACAATATTTTTATTGATAAAAAAGTCAAACGGGTAATTTTCATGTTAAAATATATGTAACAGTTCAATAATATTTACTGCGGTAGAGTAAATATAACTCTAATGCTCGTTATAATTACTTAAAGTGCTACTTGGGCATACGATGTGTATACATAAACATGATTCAAATTAGATTTGCGCCATTAACGTTCCTGAAAATGCTCTCAATATGAAGTGAGTTAAATTCGAGTAAAATAGTGTATTTTTAGATGGAAAATAATATGATAAAAGGAGAAGCGAGATAGCTTCATTGTTTAGGAAAAATTTGAATTAACGCTAATTTTAAATTCGACTGTTCTGCTCTTCAGTACTTATTTGACGCTTTATCCAGACAGTAGTAGCTACTATGTATACCTTTAATGTGCAACTAGATTCTAGTTGAAGTATTTTCTTCTTTAAGAATAGTTTTCAATCTAGCTTGTTTCAATACTGCCCTGAAAACGTTTGTGCTATATTCTGCGGTATTTGCATCTACAGCATAATGCATAACTAATCCTTTGATGCAATATTTCTTTTCAGTGTAAATCAAAATAATTCAAAATTATCCTCAAATATCCATTATCTTGATTATCCTAAATTTTAGGTATTTACGAAGGATATTTGGTATGAAAAGTTATGTTTAATTTTATGCCTCCATCTAATTGTGAACTATATAAACGTATTGTATAAGTAAATAGTTCGTACATGATAATAGACATTGTTGAAAGGAAATTAAAAAATTTGCGGTTTAGAACCTGTATATACCTTTTCAGTTACGTATTTTGGATGTTAAAAGTTTTCGTCATAAATAATTTTTCCTTAACAGTTCATTTAAGAAATTATAGTGCATTAGTTGTATGTTTGATAAAAAGTTAAGTGTTGAAATCTACTTCGATCATAAAAATTGAATTTTTACATAATTTGTCTGCCTTTGTTAACTAAAGCAACATATTTGAAAAAACAAAAACCTTGTATTGTAAATAACTGTTACATGTTGTAATAGTTGCAGTAAGTGATATGTTATTCACAAAATATGTTCTATTTTCTAATCAATTTAATATAATTAAACCAGTTGATAAGGTATATTAGTGTAATTGAATTTCGGATATTGAACTTAAAGGTTTTTCATAAATCAGGATTTACTCCAATATGGAATATAAATAATGCTGTAGTATTTATATTTGAATTATTTTCAAATTATCTATACAAATATCATTAAAAGTAGCCCTTTCTTCTAAAATTAGGCACAGAAAAATTTACAACTTAGTTTTATACGGTACATCACAAAATTGCAATGAATGCGATGATTGATGTTAGTATTAACATCTATTGAAGGAAAATAATTCAATATTATACATTTTTTGACATCTACAATAATATATAGCAGAATATACTCAAATAGAATGTAACCTATTAGTGTAAGCCTTTTATTCTTTGTTTGACTTGTTTTATTCTACAAAATTGATGATCTGATACTTATGTAATAATGTAGGGTCCAATAAATTTAAATGGAAATCTCTTCGCTGTTATTCAGTGTAGTTTGAAGTAAACAAATATCTATTCCTCGCACAAGAATAGATTCCGCCAAATTAACTGCATAATCGAATGTTACTATTAAATAATATATGACTAAAAACTTAATAAAGCTCGTCATTAACGAGCTATAAACGTTTACATAAATGAAAATAGCAAAAACGTAAACTTGATTTAGATTTCTTACATACTAGGAACTTCAAACTATTCTGCAAATAATGGCCTATAATTCTAATTGATATACCGAAAATGCACTTCTAAATAGAATGTCGAAGTGAATAGCCATTAAATAAACAAATGCTGCATATAAGTATACAACGTTTTAAACCAATAAATCGATAGACCAAAATATTTTTACTTCTCGATTTATGATGGAATGGGAGAATTACTAAATTGAAGCAAAATTGTTATTAGCTTATTGGTATATACCCAAGGTTTGACATATTCCCACAGCAGAAATTTTAAAGGTGTTAAATAAAATGATTGTGATGATCAATTGACGTCCCCTCCTTCCGAAATAGCGCGACGTAGAAGCTTTTCCATAATAACTTCATTGTGTCACCAGCTATGTGGCATGTAGCCCAATATTGCTGGAACCACCTATCTATATTGATAATATCCAATTGGGGCCAAAAAATGAGTTATCACCTCTCAATACCTCTATCCTTTGACGTTCGCCTTCCTTCCTCTCGCGACTTAGAAGAAATACGGACCGTACAATATCCACATAAACATTAAGTTTTTCTAAATGCAGAAAAGCTTCTGGAACTGTTGTGAATTGGCATCGTCCCACATTCGACAATTTTGCGCATTTACGATGCCATTAGAGCAAATTTGTTATTCTTCGCTTATATTTCACCAAAATTGGGATTCTGTAAAAGTGTTCTATGATCCAGTTAATGGACGTACGAAAGTATGATGGTCTCGTGATTGTAGTTTTTGAGTTAATTGCATCTTATTCGGATGAAGGTTCGGGTGTTTCCGCATACTTCGCCAAATTAAAGGCAAACTCCTTGTGAATGACGAAAAACTGGGAGGTTCCGGTTCTCATGCACTCCCTTTGCAACAGTAGCAGTATTCTCATTCGACCGAGTGTTGTGGCGACACACAGACACAATTTGATCAGCAGTTGCACAAATTTTCTCCAATTTTGCAATTATTCACTAAATTTCCCCTCAGTAGGGCGGTTATGTCGACTACAAATTCCTTTGCAATATTTGGTGGACGTAACATGATCTATGATAATAAATTTCCATAATTTCTACGCATTATTGAATTGTATAGTTTTATATTACAATAAATTAAATAGCAGCTTTGCCATAACACAACCATTATAAAATATTCTATTTCATAGAAATAATCAAGTTTATAACAACACATCTACTAGAGGTGGTTCCAATTTGAGTATGCATCTGCGTAAAATTTCCGCGCTTGTACAGGGATTTATTACAATTGTATCTGCATTTATAATGTTCTGCTTTCATATTTAAAGCAAGGTTAACCAGGAATTGCGAAATGATTCCGAAATCTAATATGTTGACACCCTAGACGATTTATTAACATTTGTTAGATCACTGGAGGTCTTGTGATAAAGACAATCTTATTACCTACTAGTTCTTCCATTCTGCATCGAACTAACGTGAACTAGACTATCTGGCTTTCTTAAAACAACAAAGTTACGTTTTTCACCGTATTCTAGAAACAAAATCTTTCGTATATAGAATTAAATTTGTCATCTACAATCAACTCTTAACTTGAACTTAAGAATAAAAGGTGATTAAATTATGGCAATAAAAAAGTTTATTTTATAGCCATGCTAGAGCGGTATCTGCAAAATGGATCATTAAGGTTCGCCAAAATTTCTTAGAAAATTTAAACAACCCTAATTTTAGGAATAAGCTACCTTAACAAAAAAGTCAGTAACTAAACTGAAACAAAATACCAAATGTTTTATTCATTAAAAAGACAACCTTACACGTTTTATTACCTAATTAAAAAAAGTTTATGTGATTGTTTAATTACCTGTAAAGCACCGTCCGTGCGTAAAGCTCATTATAGTTTATAATTGACTTTAATTTCGCAACTGCGAGGAATTCAACAGATATAATATAAAAGGGATGTAAATATCCTATAAAGCAAACAAGCTCTCCTGAGGCAATCGAAACCTAAGAATACGTTTAATTAATAACTATTGCGTGGAAATCAAGAAAAGTTATATATTTCTGAAACCGATGCTTACAAGTAAAGAGTTTTATAACGGCGAAGACAAATTCCAATTGGAATCAGAAAACAATAATATATTCGGAAATTATGTAGCCCAATCTGAAGGTTTTGAATTCAAAGATTATTATTTAGAACAAGCAGCTGGGGAACACAAAAATTCATAGAATTTCTAAATAACGAAAAATACTCAATGCAATCAGTTTCTATTATAATCTCATTTCGTGGTACAAATTAAAACGTCTTTGTATATTACATCGGCTAGTTTCCTATAAATCTAAAGGTGTATGGATAACACAAAATTTATGAATGTTAATTCTTGTGTCGTTAACACAGCTCACAGAATAACTGCTAAATAATTTACTGTAATCGTTCCTTCTTCCATAATTTTCAAGGCAGTTAAATATTGATTCAAATTTCCTATACTTATTTGAACTTAAAACATATTCTATGATTTTAACAACACAAATAGCTGATATATTTAGCTTATTTTCTGTAATATATCTACTACAAAAGAATTCAAAGAAATATCGCTATTATTTCAATTCTCTCCTAAAGCGGCAAGCTACTAAAGGGTAACTGAGGGTAACTTTCGGTCACCAATTGGAAGTAAACATAGGAACAATAGTATAGGTTAAGTTTTGGAACATATTATGTCCTGGATCATGTAGCCGATGTAATTAAGGTTTCTTGCGTGTTGAATTTGATTAGCGGTTTTAATTAAAATTTCGCAGGTATTTAGTTTGATTTACGATTTGAATTAATTTGATTAGCGGAATTACTCGAGGTTTTAATTTTATTAGCCACTTTAATTAATGGAAATTTAATTTCTCACGGAAATCACATATAATTAATTTTTGTTAGCGGAATTTCTCACGGTTCTAACTTAATAAGGCCTAAATTAATGGAATATTTAAACTTCACGCACTCTTGCATGTCATTAGTGTGATTAACGGAATTTCTTGCGATTTTGATTTAATTCGCGGGTTTCATTAAAATTTCTGCCAATCTTGAGATTGATTAGAGCTTATAATTAGCTTTTTTAGTCGAATTTTTGATGTATTGTATTTTATTGCCAGTTTTAATTAAATATCCCGCGCATCTCTCATATAATTAGTTTTATTCGTCGTTTTAATTATTGGAGTATTGAAATTCCACCGCGATCAGCTTGATTTGTGGCTTGATTCGTAGTTTTAGTGCATTGACTTTTTATATTCCGCCTTTGTCCCACACCTAAGTATTGTGATTACTGGGCGGATTTAATTCGTTGAATATTTAAATTCCACGCCTGTTTCACACATGTATCATGGTTGATTAACGGTTTCAATTATAGGGATTTGCACATTTTGCGCTAACATCTAAATACTCGTAGTTTGATTGGCGAACAGATTTAAGTTTTCGGTATTTAGGTTCCAGATTGTCTTATATGTAAGTAGTTTGATCCGCAGATGAATTTAATTCGGTGTAGACATATTCTATGCATATGTCGCGCATGCATTACAACCGATTAGCGCTTTTAATTAATGGGATATTTACATTACATACCTGTCTCATATGTAAATGGTTTCATTAGCGGATGGATTTAATTGGTAAAATATTTAAATTCAATGCCTTTCTCGCATATGTATCACAGTAGGTTATCGGAGGGATACAATAGTAAACAAGATTAGACAGTTCTGGGCCATCCACACATCCACAATTTTAAGAGTAGTAACTGGCAGCCCGTGGCGTGGATGTAAATTCACTGTTTTATTCGCGTTTTAGGTGTTTTATTCGCGGTTTAATTTAATTAGTTGGTAATTAATGCAAATAATCAATCACTTATTTTCATTTATATAGTTTAATTTTATTAAGAAATATTTTTCGTAATTGTATTTTTGTGATCAGAATGTATACGGGAATGCTTATTTAAAATTCATTATTATGTAGTTAATCAGCTAATTAATGGAAATAATCAATCATTTATTTCATTTTTATAGTTTAATTTTATTAAGAAATATTTTTCATAATTACATTTTTATAATTCAAACTTATACGCCAATGCTTATTTAAAATTTATTATCATGCAAATAATCTGGTAATTAATATAAAATCGATCGGAGCTCTCATTAAATTTATCTAAAATTCCTTAATTTTATAATTAGTCTGAAAATGAATTTAAAAAATCAGTGATCTAATTAAGTTTATCGTGACCATTTTCAAATATGTAATTAATTAATTGTAGTAATATCACGCCGTAGATGACAGATTGTAACACACATAAACTGATCATGACACAGCGCGCGACTCTAAAATGCGATGTAATGAATGTTCACATCAGCAGAATAACATTCTTTATCTATATCTGCCTTAGATTATTTAATAGATTTTATGTTTACATTAATTACCGTTGTTTAATCCACGATAGCTGATAGCGCGTAATTCAACTATTCTCATTATTTATTTAGACATTAAATGAAAGTAAGGATTATATTCTAAAGCATATAAAATAATATGCAAAGTTATCATATTGCATTAGATCTTTACAAATTCTCAAAATTCACCTTTTCAGTGGAAGTATTCATGTAACCATTTATTTTTGCTACCTGCTAGTACATAAATTATCATTATAAATAGAAATATTTCGTTAAAAGGACATTTAATTAAATAATCTTGTAGCCTAGATTTACAGTATAAATACATACATATTTTAAGATGATAAATGTCACAAGTGGTAATTTTAAAAATAAAAATTAGGCACTTTGATGAATTCTGTCTTAACCAGTAAACCTTTATTGCCGTAATCACACATCCGGACTCAAAATAACAACTCCGATATTTATGAGTCCCGCTTATTGGCAAATGCTACTAATGTTACAATTGTTAAACTTACAAAATAGTGCAACAAAGAAACCCTTTATTGCTGTAATCATACATCAGAACCCGAAATGATAACTCCGACATTAATTTTTTCCTACGCGTAACTTCTCGCTAGAAGAAGTAAATAGTTTATATCAAACAAAAATCAATTATTATGGATTCATAAATACAGTGATGGATGAAATTTGTCAATCAAACTTAATATTTTATATGAAGTGCTATGGAGTGACTCCAAATCAGAAATAGATGTCGAATTACATAATGATAATGGATGTCTGAAAAAACAAAATGCAAAACCACCATCACATAGAGCAGTCCCATGGATTTACTTCAACATATGCTTTCCCAAGCACTCTTCAGCAATTAATTCGATATGGAGATATAATTTGCGTTAAAGTACATGGGCTTTATCTAATTTATATTATTTGCATAATAAATATATGCTGGTGTAATAATCGTTTAACAAATTGTATTAATTACAATAAAACTTGTAAATATAAGTGTAGAGGAATATAAAATTAAAATAAGATATATAATTATTTTTCTTCAGGTATAAAATAATTATATGATATAATAACTGGATCGCCTGAAGTTATCAATTAAAATATATTTAGAACTAACATTTAAATTACACAACTGCTTACATACTATACATAAACCTATTTGTGCTTTAACTTGCCACGAAATCAAGCTCAGTTGCAACGCGGTAGAGTAGGGGGTATGGTGTAGCTAATGATAGTAAAAAGTTTTTTATAAAATGTACTCCTCGGTGTATACCTTCTGGCTCGAATTAAGTCGACGTTTTCTTAAGATAAAAATAAAGTAAAGTAGAGAATAAGTAGGGCGCCAGTCGTTCACTTTAATTAGTAGCAAGGAACACCTGAACGACAAGGTGTTCACTTAAGATAAACTTTTTCGTAACACGTACTCAGCATCTGAAACTGTAGACCAAAGAAAATCTAAAGAAAGTAAATTAAGTAAAAGGAAGTTCGGTGAAATCACAACAAGTTAATTCAACAAATAAGTAGATATTTATTCAAGTACCCACATAGAATATTCATAAACTGCATGGTATCAAATAAACAAGTAAAATAAAATAAGCAATAACATTAAATTTATGTCCTGGTTAGGGACGCATCGGCAATCAAGAAGGATACATGAATTGCTTTTTATAGATCAAAGCTAACCTAGCATTATTCGATAAGACCTCGTATATAACGGGTACAATACAATGTTATCCTAGCGCTAAATAATTTAGCAACACAAAAGGTTATTTAGAACAATACATGGAAACAAGTGCCACGAAAAGATAATATAGATTAACAAAAAAGAGAAAATTTAAAGACACTAAAAGCGTTAATTATTTATTAAGTGAGAATTGAGAATAATAGTGTCAATCTAATTTACTAGAATCAGTTAATAATTAAAATAAGAATGATATGAACGCGAGTTTAAATTTAAAAAAGCATACGCTAACCAATTATGCAAAAAACTGTATCTAAAACAACCATTTAAAATAAACCACCTTAAATTTATACCATAAGAGATAAAGGCTAGCATTTCATATATTTTGCTCTAGAATAATCCATACCTACGTTGTATAAAGCTATCGAGCGTAACTTGTATATAATTAAAGAATTAATTACCAATATTTCTTAAGTCTGAAAAGTATAGAAGTTTTTTCTTATTTTGCAATTATTGAAAAACTGTTAAATATATCATTCAAATAACACAAAATTAAATACAGAATTCAAAGCAAGGCGACACAAATTTATTACATTTAAAATATAATTAGATTAGAAGGGCAGCAAATAACTATTGATACATATTGTAGAAGTTATACTTAATTTGATAATTAAAAGAATTGAGTATGTTTCATGGATGCCTATCAGTAATGACACATGTGCGCCAGCAAAATACGAAACTATTGCATAGCTTGAAAACATTGTTCTAGCAATTTATTAGAAATGAGAAAAATTAAGATTTTAGTACGACCTTAGGATCTTCATGCGCTGGCGCAGCATCTTTTGCGTCCTTCGTGAATTAACGGGCCATCAGCAAGTACACCTCCCGTTCAGCATTTAATTATTGAAGACCGCTCATAGTAACTTAGAGGATAGATGTGAAGGAATAAATCCTACCAGTCAAGCTAAAAATAATACACAAAAACGAATTAATTCAATAAATAGAAAAAGCTCAATTAGTTCTGACCGTTGTATCAAAATGAACAACGCCTTTTTGGAATGCAGTAACCAAGAATATCAGGTAACTCACATTATGCGTTTGTATACTAGCAGCGATAAAGCACAAGAGTTCATTTTCAAGGCAGTCTACGACCGAAGAATTACCAAAAAAATGTAAGATAAGGAATCGAATATAACCAAACGGAGTTTTAAAATGAATTTTATATTTACAAACTTTATCACCAGGCAGCGACACATACCGGATAAACAAATTATA
>JAHWXV010810685.1:0-16209 GCA_024586415.1 Phrixothrix hirtus
ATTCACCAGATTTATCGCCTAACGACTTTTTTCTGTTCCCGAATGTCAAACAAAAAATGCGTGGACAGCGATTTTCATTTCCTGAAGAGGCCGTTGAAGCGTTTGAAAACCACATTTTGTGATACCAACTTCAGAGTGGAAAAAATGTTTCGAGAAGTGGTTTGAACGCATGCAAAAGTGTATAAAACTTGTATTTTAAAAAACAATAAAACAGTTTGTTCCAAAAAATTTGTTTTCTTTCCTAGTTTTTGTAACTACTTAAAAGGCAACCCTCGTAACTGCTTCCAAGCAATTTTCACCTAAGCGAGATGCAGAGTATTATTTACAAAACTAGCTTAATAGCTAAATTTTATGGTTTTGTTTCAAAAGCATGTTATATTCTGCGCTGGCATATCTTGCCATAACGAGTCTAATTAATAACTGAGTTTTGCAAGCACTTTTAGGCCTAACCAATTTACAATTAGTGTCTAAAGCTAAATTGATTTAGACATTTCAATTATTGTTAGCATATGATAAATATGATGGTATATTCCCTTAATTTTAAATGATTATAGTATAGTATAGTATTTGTTTCTACTGATTGGCTAGTTTAGAATTACGTTAACCAATGTATAGTTAATAATTAAGACTGTGAAAAATTAACATGTTTTAATATACCAAGTACGTGTGAGGAAATTTTACGGTAAGTAATTTAAATATTTAATCCAATAAAGATATGCAAGATAAGTTTGAAAGCTGTTACATCAGCTGGCAACCATTCAGCAGAGTTCCAGTGGAGCTTCTGAAAGTCCCCATGCATTCTCGTTAAGGATGCTTATCGATGCATTCCCGATAAATCAAATACTGTTTTAATAACTTTCGTGATAAAGTTTTCCGACTTATCTTTGCCAACCGAGTAACTTTGAAGTCAACGGCACTCATTATTAGTCTATTCATTAAATTGTCCGCTGTCTTATTTTGTAATTATTATTCCCATGCACATTACTCCACTAGCCACCAGTGATCGGAAAATACTTTGACGACTACAAATTTAAGTTGGTAACGGCAATGCATCTCGTAATATGCTTCCAAACATGCAAGTTCGTACTGAGAGCCATCAATTAGGCTGGAAACACTTTCTTTAGAGCGACTGAACCTTTCTGAGTTGTTATTTTGCAAAAAAAGCTTGAACGCAGGCAGAACTGAAGAGGGGAAGTCTGTAACACTACAGTCACAATTAAACCCGTAGAAAAGATGTCCAATGTAATATCTTGTCAACCGGCAAATCCTTTAACTGTAGCGTAAAACTTAATTAATTACGCGCAGAAATGAAAAATTAAATACTGATTTTCGAAGCAGAAATCAATATCTAAAATGGTATAAGGCACTAATAATAAATAACACAATTTGTGATGGATAAAGCATAATAGAAAACCAACCCAGTATTTGTATATAATCTTTTGGAGCTTAACATAATAAAATAAAAATGGAAGTGGATATTTGCACAAATACATTTATACGTGGGTAGTCTCACAGATTCTCGACCTCCATCATAGATGGTGTTGCTATAGGCAAGATGCATTTTTGTAGGTTGGTATATCTGCCTTAAACGTGTAGGTAAAATTTAAATTATTCCCCCGACTAGTTTCGCTTATAGATTTGTTTAATGCAGAAGTTATGTGCATTCCTTAAAAAGGATACACTGATAAATTTCGTTGTCAAATATAGTCAAATTTGAGAAAAATGTTCGCCTTCATCTTTAACAGTTAAAAATGGGCTGCAGAATTTAAACGTAGCTGTACGAGCCTTGAGGACGTACAGCATACCCAAAATGTGGAAAAATAGCAAAATTCTGTTATATTTTACACGAAGAATTAATTGCATATTGAAAGAACTAAAATTACAACGTATTCGTATGAAAATCTCTCAAGTGTATTTGGGGCATGTCAATTTATAATTATGGATGAGACGTTAATCTACGAATCCAAACAGCGGTTAAAAAAGTTTGCAAAATCTTATTTCTTAGCGCCAAAAAAAGCCATGTCGGTTCTGTAAATAATGCTATAGCGTCGTTGCTATCTTTTATGCCTATAGACAAAAATTCGTAAGAAAAGCCTCAGTTTGCAGAAGGAAACAATTATTTTTCATTACGACAACATATCTGCTCACAAAATTGGTTTAGCGATTGATAAATTGAAAGATTTGAAGTATGAACTGTTGGAACTTTGATTTCTACGTCCTCTCTAAGCTCTTCATCGCTGATTAGCGTTTTTCATCCAATAGAGTTGTATTTTGTATGACTTACAGGGACGGGATAGTGACTTTGGAGTACCGATGAAATAGTGTACTGAACTTAGAGTAGATTATGGGAAAAACATTTTCAAATAATAATAATAATAATAATAATAATAATAATAATAATAATAATAAGTAACATTGTTAGGCCACATAGTTTTCAGACTACCAATGTATGCTATTGGAATAGTACTAATTTGGCATTTAAAGAAAGTAGATTGCTGAATGTTTTACTTATTAGTGATGTAGCACACAAAAATCTTATTTTTATTATCTTTCTTATAGCCTTATTTATTCGATAAGTGAACATTTTTTGGGTATTTACACTTAAAACGTTTAAACATTAAATTAAAAATGCGTACTTTTCTAAACATCTATTAAGTACCAATAAATGCAAAAATGGCGATCGGGCCAATGTAGAGATCGAGGTTAGGTTTAATGCAGATTAGGGGTTCGAATAAAAAGTATCTATTCTCTGCGAAAATATACATTCGCCAATGAGAAAATGTCGATGGGGCGAGGCGGCGACTGGGCTAGATTAGTGTAGATCTAAAGCTGCATATTATACGACGCAGGTTTCTTAAAAGCTTTTTATGGAACATTTTTTATACCAACTCTTAATTAGTGAGAAGATGTATCTAAAAAGGAAAAATATTTGAACTTGTCGTTCGAAAAAATTATTAATGACGTCATTACGCAAAAACCATGTCATCAAAAAATGTCCTTCCAGGATTTTTCAAAAAAACATCAATTAACATAAATTATGAATTTTGTGCAGAGACTTATCACCACTTTATATAAAAATGAAATCTTTAAAAATTCAAAAGGAAAATTAAAATTTGAAATTATATCTGTACTTTATAAAAATCTAGATTCAGTAATTAATGAAATAGTATTAAACAAGTTCTTATAGAAACGACTCGTATCTTATATGGAACCTAATAACGGTTTCTCTGGCAGAATATACTTTGGCTAATATTAAACAATATGAAGTCCTTCAGACCGTAAATTAAATAAAAAATTGCAGTTTTCGGTGCCAAAATTGCATTAGTAATTTACTGCTTTGTTTTTGCTTTACAATGTTATTTACCTTACTTTATTAATAATACATCTTTAGAAAATTTGGAATTTTTTATAGCAATATTATTTTAAAAAATTTTTTAAACGTATACTTATTATTTTTAATATTTTATTGCATTGAATGTCACCAATAATTTATTCAAGCTCATGATTGCATTTCCTACTCTAAAAATTAGATCAGCATCAACTCGAGTGCTGATTTTCTAATAGTAACAAATGCGTCTGTGAAGAGAGAAAAAATTACCTAGAAATAGTCGATGCACATTTTCCCCAACGTCTACATCCATTATATAGAAACACGATTTATTGTAAACAAAACATTGTTCCCCCAACTAAGATGATGTTACGTAAAGCTAAAGGTGCGTTTTCTCAGGGATAGTTTGCGATCTGATAGGTTGAGGTGACAAGCGAGTTAGAAGGTAAGTTTGTATTTCTATCAAGGGTGTAAAACATCTGAGTGTGCGAGTAAGTAGATAGTGGTGCTGTTGATAAAAGGATATTTTACTTGTATCTCGCACTAGCAGACGGCAAACTATCCCCGTGGAAACTCACCTTAAGCCTTATGTCTTGGATCTAATGCAGAACCTCAAACAGTTATTCTAGGTCTTACTTATACTTTCCTTAATCTATTTAGAACAATTTGAACATTATAGGCACTCGATAATTGATTGCCTAACGTTCGAGCGATTTCTTGAAGCAGCTAAGGTCACTAAACAAACCCTAAAGAGAATAAAAACTGCAAGTTAAAATATCGGAAAAAATGTATACTGATGTATAACATGCTGGAATGAATTTCGTGTTAATTTGACAGAAATCTATTGATTATTTTTGGAAAACATCTAAATAAGAGAAAAACTATGTATTTTTCTGTTCGTAAATAGCGGCCCACGTGTTTTTATGAAATTAATGAAAAACCATGCAGTTATAGCTCAATAAGCCTTTTTCGAGATTTGCAGTTATGCAATTCTATAATTCCAAATATTTTAATTTGAGAAAAATCTGTTGATTATAACTTACAAAGAACAGCAAAATACACAGTTTTTTGAATTTTTTCAAAAACTAATTGACAAATCTTTACTAAATTAACAAAAAATTCATCCACCATGAGATAGATTAGGATACATTTTTACAAAATTTTTGAACTTATATTTTTTCCGTGTGCCAATACTGAACTTAACCTTAAAAATCGGCCTTGAACATTATAACGCGAGTTCGTCTTTGGTCTTTTTGAATGACTACAATTTTCTCAAATCTTTCTACAATTCTACATATGGTGAAATTACTCAATGCCAAAATTCTACCACTCTATAGCAAAGCAATCTTTGCTGCTACTTCCACAACTGTGAAATGCTTCTTCTACCTTTCCATGGGATCCAGTTTTATTAAAACACCATAATTTTCATCAACCACAAATATTTAACGTACCAAAAATGGTAGTCAACGGATTAAAGAAAATCTTTAAACTAAAGGCCTTATCTTATTTATTTACTCTTAGGAACTGGTGACTAGTGACTTTAATTCACAGTCAACTGTTCAAAATGAAAATTATTGTCGAATCTTTAGGTGGTGCAATAAATGTTTGATATCTTGAAGAGAAGCTAGAAAAAATTAAGTGAATCTGTAACGTTGTTCGTTACGCTTTTTATTATTTTAGGAACTCCTATTTAACATTAAATTCGAACTATATTATTACATTTTTAATTCCATATAATACTCACGTTTGTATATAATTATTCAAATATTAAATGCAAAAAGTAATTCGATAAAATAGTATGATAAATTAAAACCGGCCCGTGCGGTTGCGGGGAAGGGATGCAAGGTGACGACATATTAATCTTATTATCGCTGTTGCTTTGGATGTATCGTACATTTTTATACCATTCTAAAAAGGAGTTTTGAAATTATCTTTGTTGTTAACAACATATCAAGTCAAGAGCAATGATTATTACCAATTTAGTTTAATTTTAATATTTTCACTGAGATATCTTGAAAATACGCACCCTACAACAAATACTTTTGGGCCATATGTGTTTGTTTCATAATTGATTTATCGTAGGGATATCAAGTATCACCATAAAACGCCCCCTACGAAACAAACAAATTTGGTCTAAAATATTTGTTGTTAGATGTGTATTTTTCAAGATATCTTAAGGGAAACATTAAAGTGTCCATTCCGGTATCTCTTTCATATTCTAATTTTTGTATTTGTTTTAAGATATCAGTCAAAGATCACTGGGGGAAAGCAGTTTAAAGCGGATCATTGGAATACATATAGTTTTCAGCCTATCCCTGCTTTTGAACTTGGTCTTCTGTGTTCAACAAGAAATGACTAGCCGACTAAACATCCTTAGCTACTGTATTAATGAACCCGAACGAACGTTAAGTAATTACTGTTTAAAATAAAAGTTTTATTTTCTTCCTTAAAATTATTAGTGATCTGTCAATTGTGCAAGTTTATAATTTCTTTGAAATAAAAACCAGGTATTTTTTGTTCATTTCTACTCGTATTATTTTTTAAAAAACTTTCACTTTTAAATATGTTCTACATTAAATTGGTTTTGATAAATATTGTGATATTGTTACTATTTACAATAATTGTTTGTGTATAATTTAAATTTTGTGAAAAGAATTAAAACTTTAAACAATAAATAAATTTCATACAAATTTGATGTAATTAAAGCTTGTCTCAATTTTAGATATTTAACAAATAGCTTTTTTAATAATAGTTCATAAATATTTTTAATTAATAAGCGATAGGTTTTACAAAAAGCAAATTTAAGTGATTTAAATTAATACATTTTACTAATTTTTATTAAAATAGCTAGGGACCTTGTCTGGAAAAAGTTCATTAATAACGAAGAGCCACTCCATAATTCAAGATCAAAACCTACAATTGTAATATTTCACAAAATAATTTAAGGAACCGCCTGGACGCATTCGATAACATTTATTTAAAACATTGATAGTTTGAATTACAAGTACTTGGATTTAATTATTACAAATTTAAAAAATATTATTTCAAAGCACGCTATTTTAATTCATATAAATTTACCTGGCTATGATTAATAACTAGGTGTACGATTGCATTGTTGTCATTTTTATTATATTGTTCACAAAATCAATTGTATTTTGTTTATTCTATTTATTGTAAAAAGAGAATCCCGTTGTTAAAATATTATTAATATGATATTTGTAAACAAATAAAGTTGTATTTATGTTGTAATCACGTTTAAGGCTTGTATTCATGATAAATTTTACGCGAAAATTTACAAACATTTTTTTTCGAAGTAGGTTAAAAATTTTTACAGGCATGTGATCCCTAATGGTTCGTGTACACGTGTGTTAATTAATATAGCTTATATGCTGAACACCCTGTATCGCGAGCCAGCTATCCTCTCTATTTAATAATTTATATGAGTATTTGTAAATATTCATTTTGACCCTTCTACTTAAAAGCCTTCTGGGTGATTCACTATAATCATTTATATTTCATAGTATTATACGAGTTTAGTGCGGTTGCTGCTTTTAAATTATACATTGCTCCGTTTTATTTAGCCTTGCTGCTGTAAACAAAATCATGTTTTATGATAAAGCAACAAGTTACAAATTATTTTAAAAATTTTGCCACGTCCAAAATTTAATTAGTTATCGAAGAAATTACTCCTTAATATTAATTATATTATCATTTTTGTTTTATTAAAACTTCCAGAAGTGTATATAATTTTATGAATTACTGTTATTAATTACTCATTATGCGACTACTTCACTAGCAGCATTCAATTAATTTAATTTTTGTAAATTGGAATTTTCGATTTATTAAAATTTCGGTCAAAGTTTTCCATGTCCAGTTTTTAGCGGAAATACATGTTTTTAGGCCCTTTGAGTCGGAAAAGTATTTTTTAGAAACTGATCTATGTGTTTGTACGTATGTACGCATACATATGTGTATGTGGTCAAAGTAACGTGAAAACTAAATGTAGGAAAGCGAGGTTTTATATTTAAATTTATTATCTTCCTGACACGCCCTAGTAAGAATTTCGTTAAAATATAATGCCACTTTACTCTTGGGATTTTTAAGTTTTTTGCAATTTTCTAGAAAACGGTTCAGAATTTTTTGAACTTGCCACGTTTCAACCAATGCGTTTAAATCAGGTTTAGGTTAGTCGGATTCTCAGAGATCACACACTAATTTGCGTCACGTGTCGTTTTGCGATTGCCTAGGAATAAAAATTAACTTAAGTATCTATTTGTGGCAAATTTAGTAAATTTCATGCTTACTTTAAATTCTTCAATTTGTTGAAATGGTAACATATTTGTTATGACCTATGCATTGCTTTTAACAAATCTGCGTTTTGTTTAATTATTACAACATTGCTTTACATTACTTATGGGCATGTTGGCGGGAATTAATAATATTTTTATTGATGGCATCAACACGCTATCTTAACAGAAAATGGAAATAGTTTTGAATTTTTCTTACAAATTTTATTTGGAAAATCGGCTATTTTTTATTTTAGATCTATTTTTCTCATCTTTTTAATTTTGTTTCCCTAAGCTTTCTTAAAATAACTATGACTTGTAATTAATTTATTTTTACCAATAACAAGGCGTGATAAGGCCATTGCATGAAGACACGACATTTTAAACGTCTTAACTTAATAGGGCAATAAATTCAAATTTGATAGATGAAGTTTTCCTTTCTGTTTAAGAGTATTTAATAAATGTAACACGTTTTATTTGAAATCGTAAATTCTAACACTTTGACAAAATTTTTAACACTCCCCTATATCGCTTCTTAATTCGTTTTAGAAAATCTTAGATGTACTCCCCATCTGTTCAAAAACTTAATACGGCTGTTTTATATAATTAAGAATAACGTCGAGAATAACATGTATTGGAACCTCGGGAAATAATAGAAGAAAAGTAAAAATTAACTTTTCTCGAAAACTAGGTATGAGAGCATATGATGCAACTGTCTTTTAAATTAGGTAAAGCATGTAATAATTAAGTAAACGATCTGAATATACAGCATCGTTTTAGTTCAATAGATCATAACTAAATCTCTTTCACTTATTGATGTGGCTAACTGATGGTTGTCACGCTTCACCCCGTATATGAAAATTTTATATACACGAGTATATTAAAAGTGAAAAAAATTGCATTGAACTTACAAACGATTTGTTCATATCGTCTATTACGGTCCATTATAAAGAAGAATAAAGCTGATCACCAGGAGTGTCCAAAAAGGTGGAATGTGGCATTTTGCTCACTAGGGTAAAATAAAGTATGTCACAAATTATAAATGTAGATGAATTGAATATATTCCAGTATATAGTGTGTTTATTATTTAAATACAAATAATAAAAGAAACAGAAGTCTTCCCACGTTATAGTGCAAATAATCACCTTTGCGAAGCTGTAATCAATCGTTTGATTGATTATTCAATTCTTCGACTCTTAAATGCCAATTATATTTAATGAGATACTGCCAATTGACTACTGTTTTTTTATTATTTGGAATTTATAAATATAGAACCAGTTGAAACATGTGTGTCTTTTGTCTGTAAGTTTGACCCCCCTGGAAAGTGTTCGGCGCGCACCCATGGCGACCACTTTAAAATAGTCTTATTGGTTTTTACTGCGAAACGGTGGCAAATGGAATCGTTTAGATACCTCTAGCAAATATAAAATGCGAGTGACCGAATTTTAAAAAAATGAAAATACTTTGTTGCGTCATAAAATGAACACGTTCCAACTTCAAGTGACAGTAACATTTAAATAACTCAATTCTCTGATTTTTTAATGAATGTATCTTGTACAATAGAAACTGATTCTGTGAAGCCTTTATTATTACATTTAATGAATATTGCACGGTTATTAGTATTTGTTTTTAAAGGAACATGAAAAATGAATTGTATTTGTTTTATCCAACTAAATCGAATTTTTGATATGCATAGGTAATTTTAAATGAACGCTAATTAAAACTTGCAAATTATTTATTAAGTGCCCTATTACCGATGTTAGTCCATTTCCATTATGATCCTAACAGCGCTTTGCTATAGTTCCTCCTGCATACACAAACTGAAGATGGGCGCAAGTTGTGCACGTTAATTTGGACCTTAAAGTGATGTTGCACTTTTCACACTTGCGTGTGTCTACCTATTTTATAATTATTACAGTGCTATTACGTAAAAGAAAAAAAAGAAAGACATTTTAGCTAAATATGGGCTCAACGAATTTTAAAGGATTTTATTGAAAAAGCCCATTAAAATTTTTACTGAAAAATTAAATACAACTCTGTATTTTCGCAAAGGTAGCAACACTTTGTAAACTAATAAATAGTCAAAATTATCAATATTTTATTAAGTTCATTTCCATCGCCTACTGTGTTGACCTGGAAACCTGTTCAAAAATTTGACGATTTTAAAAATAGTAGTCACTGGAATATCTACAAGAAATGTAAGAAAAAGGAATAAACGGGTATTAGAAAATCAATAATACATATTATTATACAATTATTACTAATCTAAACAAAGTGCAATGTAATTACATTGAAAGCGCCGACTTAGTTAGATCTTATAGTCAACAGTGTGCAACTAAATCAACAATAAGAAATGGAATATATTTCAGAAATCGTCCTATTTTGATCTTTTTTTGAAGTTTGCGAAACCACTTAAGTCTTTTAAATTAAGTGCATTTTTATGCTAATTGTTATCGAAATTGCTCCCTTACATATTATTAGTAAATAGTAAAATAAGTTTAAGAATAAAACAGTAGTTAAAAGATAATCACTAAAATTGGATTACTTACAATAGTCAACAAAACAAAATAAACCGACGATTACGGTTTGTTTATGCTGCAATTGAAGTAGCGGCAAAGTAGGGTCTAGTAGTGCGGAAACAAACAGACCTGCATCGATCTGTCCAGGTTAAGATTGCTAGGGTCAAGGACGTCCATTCGGGCACGTGTCAGTCACGGTCATGGTCGCCTGAAAATTCGTTTGGGGTTGATAGTATCAAATAGCAACCTCGTTTGAAATTTACAAATTAATTATTTTATACTTCATAGATTTAAATATCTAAATTACGGCGTACTAATTAAATAACGCCTACATTTTTTTTAGAATAATTGAAGTGTGACACTAATGCCGAGGAAGCTCATTTTATGTATTCGACTCATCCTGCATAACAGGTCAAAATTCCATAACAAATGTTAATTTAATATCTTTTGTAAAGTGCAGAGTATAAGATTTTGATATATTTTTTGCATTCCTTTAAAGTCACATTGCATTTTAAATAGCTTAGTTGATAAATATGGGAAAACACGTTTTACATTTTAATTGAACAGTTTTTCAGGAAATAAATCATATCCTTAAAAACTTGCATTTTGTGATTTAAATTCAAAAAATTATATAAGCGTTTGTGTTTTCATAAACAAACCTAATACTCCAAATAAATATTAAAAGGTTGATAAATTAAATTTCTCAATAAAAAAAGCAATTTTCTCAGACAGCCTTTGCAAACATTATACCGGGTGTCCCAAAAACACCCGGCATTATGAAAAATGTGAATACTTTATGACCCGTAGAGCACAATTTTTTTAGTTTATTTTTCAAAAACGATTTTTAAATTTTGTAAACTTAAATGGTATAATTGCTCTAAATATAATGCTGTCTACTAAATAAATAGAATTATGAATTGCGTTATAGTGAAAGCGTACTACTATAATTTAACACTGCTTAGAATAATACTAATATTTGTTTAAGATATGTTTGTAGTAATTTAAGCTAAAAAATTTTTTTGGCCTTGTTTAATTTCTTTGAAATAACAAAACAATTTTAACCTGTTGGTGCATAAAGTTTATAAATCATATGTACTTTCAAAAAATTGTAGAGCTTTTATCACAAGTAATAGCAAAAATCATCACATCTTGAAAAAGTGTTTTAAATCAATTAGTTTTTTGAAAAAAACCCGTTCGTTTAAACGGACACTGTTCAACTTGGACAAAATATAATATAAAAGAAGAAAGTTACAAAAATACACATTTTATTGCGTACGATAATTTATAAAACAGAATTTAGAATGAAGTCCTACAATTACATTTAAGCACAGGTGATTTTCCCCATCATATCTAATATTCTGTTGGTGGCTGTATAATTCTTCCTCTTGATGATGGAATACCGCATGTAGTTAATAGCTTTTGGGCAGTAGTTCTTCGAAAACTTAAAAGCTCATTCGAATTTCCTTTAATTTTATACATCAATAACCATGCATTTGAAGTAGACACATCGAAAACATAAGAGAAAATAGGCCCACCAACATTTCCTTTGTTGTATTCTTGTTCGATACGTCGCTACTGTCTTGTCCATCTTATCCATACCTCCTATTCCTTTATATAGCTCGATATGGGTTTTGGTTGTGGCACAGAAATCTTCTCCTTGTTCTCTATGGAATACCATGTGCAGGTGCCTTGTTCCATGGAATCATAGTTTGTGATACAGGCCACTACCTTGTTGAATTTCCATCAAAGTCTATTTTATCACTAACATCTGTGTGATATTCACAATAACCTCTGGATTTCTTATGCGTGGACTTGGCATTCATTAGTGGACATTTTCCAGTTCTGGCCTCCTGTACAATTCCAAATACACAGTGCCCATTTTCAGATATGTACTATAAAATACTGCTTGATACAAACTAGTTATCAAAAAATATCTTATGACCTTTATTTGAATGTACATTAACCTGACTTATCAGTGACACTACTGTATATCCATCGATGCCAAAAACGTTTTCCTTATTTTCGTTTCTTCCAGTTTATATATCGAAATTAGAACAAAGCGCCCAGTTTTTGAAACCAAACCGTATTGTTTTTCCATTTATGTACTGCTTTGCATAATGTTCCCCATAATATGGAATCATGCTTTCATCTACCGACAAATTTTCTTCTAAACCGCCATGTGGCTAAAACACTTTGTTAAGATGGGTAATAAGTGCGGGCAGTTTAAATAAACGGTCGATCAAGTCACATTTGGTATTGTCATTCAAATGAAAATTTCTTAGTATTACGGGAACATTGGGTAAGCTTGAGCAAATCATCCTTTATTTGGGTACCTGGCATAACCAGAAAATAATAGAACTCATCCAAACGCAGTTATTTCTTTGGCTTGAATACAAACTCGTTTGTTCCAGTATGTGAGTTATTATTTTTTCAGTAAAAAACGTTTGAAAACGTCAATTGGAGTTTTGTATTCCTGGGCTGCAAGTGATGGTAAAATTTCCTCACCAGTTACCTCTATACCAAAATTTAGTTTTTCGTCTTTCCAATAATAATATACTTACTTGTTTCTAACTGTATGTGTTCCATGTGCATGTTGGTCTTGAGCGTTTAATCTAATATATTCCGAGAGTGGTTCGTAATCACTTAAGTCCCAGTCTGAGGAAGGTGGTTCAGATATTCCAAGCATTTTTATCCCAGGTTTGTTACAGGCTTTAATTCACATAAAGTTTTTCACATTTTCGGTACCAAAATGTTTAAATCTGCGCTTATCACTCAAATCTTCAACATCGTCGTTAACATCGGCGCCATTGCAATCTTCTGGCGGCACAGCCAAGATATCTATAGGTTAACTAATATTTTCTTTTTCCAGAGCTTATAATAGTTGTTCAAGCGATAAGCTGCGAAAAAGTATCCATTTTAGCGGACGCCATAAAAATCGTCAATATAGAAATGTTTAAACATATTTTTGTCTTTTAATAGATTAACAACAAATGCTAGAATATCTTATTCATAATAACACCATACAAATTGATATAGAAATATAATAAAATCTTACCGCTTCCCTCTCTTGTTTCGTACAAAGTAGGATCCATAACTTCGAAATTTTAACACCACAGCAAAAATACCAAAATTATTATCATCAAAACAATATTGTTTGTTTGTTTTTGTAGCTGTTGGATCGGGATGCGAAATTTCCCTTCACCCTCTTGGACCAAAACTAACCATTTCGCCATGCCTACTAGAATTTTGCCGAATCTTGAAGAGTTCCACCGCCAGTAGGGATTTTTAACGTGCCAAACATCACATTAACACGGAACCTACGATTTTACTTCCTTATCCGAGAAGGCATGTTTTTAAAATTTACCAACTTCGATCGGGTTTGAACTCGCGTCTCTTGGGTGTAAAGGCAAACATGATAACTACTACACCAGCCGAGGCCAGCCTCCAAAAACAATATCAGTAACTTTGGAAACACTATTTAGAACATACCTGTCACTTTAAGGAAGTATAAGTTATGAAATTGGTTTAGCTCCATGAAAAAGGTATAGAGTGTAAGAGGAAATACAATATGGCTATTAATTTACAGTACTGAAACGGTAGGCCTACTTTTGTTTAAACCTCTAGCGATTGGCAGTGTTATTTAACATAAACATTGACGTTTGGTTTTGGTTAGATGTACTACTATGTTTACAAGTTCGTAAATAGTGTTACCTACTGAAGAAAAAGTATTTTTAGTTGAGCACTATTTTCGCCCATACGGTTTTGGTAGACAAAATGGTCCAAGCATTAAATTCGTCCGCGAACAATTTTAGGAGCATTTCAATAAACAGGCATCAAGTAATGCTATTGTACTGAACATTATAACCAAATTTAGAAGAACTGGAAGTGTGCTACACCAAGGAAAAGGTAAAGCTGGACGAAAAAAAATGGATACCAACGAAAATCACGAACGTGTATTTAATTAAATTATGGGTTCACCACGTTGTAGTCAACGAAGATCTGCTGCAAAATTGCATATGAGCAGGAGGACTTTTCATAAGATATTGAAATGATATGATATTCAGACGACCCAACAATGTAGAATATGTGATTATGCTGCAAGACTTGAATGCTGTTCTAGAATCCTTGCTTTGCAATATGATAATCCCAGTTTCATCAGTGGTACAGTGACGAATGTCATTTTCATTTGTCGGGTCATGTAAATAGGCGTAGCAATAGATTTTTAGGTTTCCAACGACCAGAAGAAGTGCAAGAAATACCGTTGCATAGTGAAAAAGTGGCCGTCTGATGCGCAGTTTCTGGACGAGGAATTATTGGGCCTTACTCATTGAGAAAAACGGACGTCCGGCAACTGTTAATCAAGAGCGCTATATTATTCAAGTTTTCACACCGTTTGAAGAGCAAGAGTAAGAAACTTGCCCCTCGGTAGCCAGTTTTTTCAACAAGATGGGGCAATGTGTCACACAGCACAGGCCATAAGAACCTTTCTGCGGGAGACGTTTGGAAACAATGTGATTTCACGTTTCGCCGATTTTTCTTTTCCATCTCACTCCTCGGACTTAACATCATTGGATACATTTGTTTGGGGTATGCTGAAACTATGGGTTTTCTGAGATAACCCTCCATTGATAATATAACAGTTACAAGAGAAAATTACAGACGCGATACGACAGATGCAACAGCCTGTATTTTCAAATATGGCCACAAATATACAAGAACGATACGAACTGTGCGTCCAACGTAACGGAGGGCTCTTAGAATATATTATTCGTAAAGCTAAGACTTAAGTGTCAATATATTATTACATATTATTTTATGTCAAAAAAACTTGAAATGTTCAGTACTATAAATTAATAACCATATTGTATTTTGAAAATCAATAAAACAATTCGTGTAATTCAAAGTATGTTCTTTTCTTTTATCAAAAGAAATTAAAGCAGCGGCCCTCATAACTAAGTTCAGAAATGATAAACACATCTATAAAGATTTGAATTTCAAAAACTCCGTGCACTCAGGGGACCCAGATACAAGGATTCTATTCACAATGCTACTAACAATATAGGTCTGTGGTACCCTTCACCTCGAACATTTTAAGAAGGTCCAAAGATTCATATATCTAGGTTATATTTTCCGTTTTGAAATTCGCACTTTTATAGAAATATTTTAGCACTGTTTAAGTATGTTAAATAATAGAGTACCTGAGATATAACGAGCATTATTTAACACACATGTACACGAGTACTTATTGAACACAAATCTGTAAAAATTTTGAATCTAATTCGATAAAAGTTAATTGCAAATCCGGGTCTGAATAACCTTCATTCAACATTTGTTGTAAAGAAAATTTTGTTTTATTTATTTAACATCATATAACTGTACTCTAGTCGGTTTGTTTTCTTTATCAATGAATGAATACGTTGTGTAAATATTCTTATAGTATTAATTTGAAGGATTTTTACAATTACGTATTTTAATTTGTCTATTGTCCTATAAATTTATATTAAATGATTAATTATTAGAAAAAATTTATAATGAAATTTTACCTTAAGTAGCATTGTTTTGTCATAACTATGAAATAATAAATTGTAAACACAGAACGAAATGAACTACAAATGTGTAAAAGTAACAAACAGTGAACAATGAAATACCTACATGTAACCGTAATGTACGGATGTCGATGGAAAGGAATTACTTTTACCAGAACTGTGGTCTTCAATGGTTTTAAAAAATTATGCTTTAGCTTATCTGTGAATAAAGATGCATCCTTAATGAAAGTGTTCAAGATGACCTTCATTTACACGAATACACGCGTTTATCCGTCAATACCTATTACGGCTTACATTAAAATCATATCTACCAATTCGTACTTTGTATAATAGATCATAGTCGATCCTTCGCAAATTTTGAATCACCAGCTTATTGACACATTTGCAAGTATTGGTGATTGATATGTACCTATTCATAGCGGTGAGAACCCCATGACAAATACGCAATGGGCCAAGTGTGTGTGTGTGTGTATATATATATATATATATATATATATATATATATATATATATATATATATATATATATG
>JAHWXV010810755.1:0-14098 GCA_024586415.1 Phrixothrix hirtus
AAAACTAAATCGCAAATTGTGCCCATCTACACCGTGTTTAACTGATTGGTGCTTTTATGTTAATAAAATTGTGCACAGGCCTGTAATAATGAAGTACTTACAGAGGTATGATTCAATTAATAAGAATTTAAAAACTGTAAAATGAAAACTTAGATTAAGAGAAATAAATCTGTAAGCGAATTAACATACTTTAACATTTTTGATTATTTGTAGTGTCGAAAGGAATTTCACAAAAGTGATACTAAAGGAATTTGTAATAAAAGCCATGAATTGCACTATTTCGGAATAAAAACGACTAAGAACAACATCTTACCATCTTTATTTATATTATATTTAATTGTTTGAAAAGCAGTCTAACGTTCCGAACTATTTATAGTTAATCAGATCATTCATGTGACGTTAATAGTAAGATATTAAAACATTTCTTTTCCAGCAAAATATTTGATAAAAAAATATAATTTTAGTTCATGACGAAAACATTTTTAGTAGATTACATGATGTTATAAAATGTAAATATAGTGAAAACCTTTTGCTGATTCATAAATAATTAAAATTTGTATTGAACAGTAACCTAGAAATCCTCCATTTTATAATCGATTTGATAATTAAAATTACGATGATCTACTAAAAAACGTCACCTAAATTTTATAACATCATCTAATCTACTAAAAATGTTTTCATCATGAACTAAAATTATACTTTTTTACCAAACATTTTGCCGAAAAAGTAAGGTTTTCTTTCTTCTAATATCTTACTATAAACGTCAAATGTATGATCTCAGAAGATGAACTATAAATAGTTAGAAACGTTAGACTGCTTTTCAACAATTAAATATAATATAAATAAAGATAGTAAGATGTTATTCTTAGTCGTTTTTATTCCCCAATAGTGCAACTCATGGCTTTTAATCCCGATAAAAAGAAATTTAACTAAAGTAATACTTTATAGTAAGTTTGTACATATACAGGGTGTTTCAGATAATATGACATTCCTTTTAAGGCACGAAATTAGACCAACTCATGGTTTTTAATCCTGATAGAATGAAATTTCACTAAAATAATTATACATATCCAAAAAATTCAAAGAAATTTATTACAATTAATATAAACTATTACCTGAATCACTTACACCCCAGAATATCTCAATTATGTTGACTTAATTGAAACGAAGCTCAGAATGGTTAGTAGTCGATGTAGTACGAACTACATATATGTTATAGTGATAGAGTGATATTTCTTGTCACAGTTATACACCCTATAATATACAATGTGCCAAATAAAGTGACACCGCGCAAACTATGAGTACCTTATGACCTGTAGAACAAAATTTGCTTATAATTTTTTTTAAAAACGATTTTTAAATTTTGATAATTTAAATGATATAATTTACTCTAAATAAAATCCTACTAAGTAAAAGGAATTATGAATTCAACAATAGTGAAGACGTACTACTGTAACTTTCTATGTTTACCAAAACACGTTATACTTCTAAATTGTTTTATCTTAAACGTCAGACATGAAATTAATACAATTAATTTTGTTTTAAAATTTGTAACGTGTTCGTTCAATGGAGATGTCCTGAAATAAAATAAGCGATTTTTTTACGTGAACTAGTAACAATATTATTCCATAAAAATTACTATTGTAAACAAGACGAACAAGTAGAAAATACATTGTTTGTTTATTTTGCTTTGCAAAAATTATTTTTAAATGTTTCGCTTGCCTGTTAGTTTCGTGTACCGCAGATTGACCAATACTATTCTAAAATATGTCGGGTAAAATAACATAAAGTCCTTTTAATTTTATCTTCTAGAACAAATATATATTTTCAGAAACAAACACAGACATATCGATGAGTAATACACATGAAGGACAACAGTATTACTAACCGGCGTGGTGCGCACACCAGGGTTGAACTTAACACTATAATTGTTAATATTTCAAAAAATATACGTTTTTGAAAAAATTTCATAATCAAATTTTGGTCTAGGTCACTTATTTTTGAGACAACCTGTATAATTTTCACTAAGTGGATTTCCAAGCCCTCAAATCTTGGAAACAATGTTGAATTTCTAAAATACGTTTGTAATATTATTAATGCTTCTGTATTAACATTTATCTTAATCAACTTTTAGTCATAAAATAGACAATTGGAGAAGAAAACTTAGCTAGAAGCATTATGTTTAATTACTGGGAGGATTAATTAGTAGAACATAATACTCCTTTTAAACTAAAAAGGTGAAAATGGATTTTTCATCTAAATAGACACACTAACAAAAAACAGTTTTCACTTACAAAGCACAGTCTTA
Organism: Phrixothrix hirtus; assembly: GCA_024586415.1. Classification (NCBI taxonomy): domain Eukaryota; kingdom Metazoa; phylum Arthropoda; class Insecta; order Coleoptera; family Phengodidae; genus Phrixothrix; species Phrixothrix hirtus. The sequence continues at coordinate 2,309 of JAHWXV010810755.1, forward strand.
CGCTGAAAATAACACTAATTAATTTATTTCTTCATCTATCTTGCTTTTCTCTATCATATTTTGGATTCGAAAACCCTTACGTTAATTTAGAAACTTAATAAAAACTTGATAAAATCATGCAGAACAATTGTCATAAAATTTTTTGTAAAATAAATAATTAACACCTTTTATGGATAGGTAAAAATATATTTTAATCGGCAAAATCAATTTCAAGATTAATTTCAAAATATAGGATCTGAGAACAAAATTTTGAAGAAAACACCTATTTTTAAGTGAAGGTAAGAAAATTCTATTACGGCCAAAAATTGCCGTCTCCGTAGTTTTGTTTATATTGAAAGTAATGTTTTAACTTATTTAATAAAATCCTTAGTGATTAAGTTTCCTTTTTACGATCTTGGGCATAAAAATATAGTAAATAGTATTTTTTCAATTTAAATTTCATTACTAAAAATTTCAAATTACAATTATCTAAACGTCATTGGTTTACTTCGTAATATTAAATCTAGGTCAACACTTAAACAGTAAAAATTCGCAATACTCGATACTAGCGTTAAGTAAATACTTTAACTAATTAAAATAATTAAATATAAGTAATTAACAATTGGGTACGTTCATATATTGGAAAATGCTTTCTTTTTTTTGATAACAATGAAAATAAATCCTCATAGAGATTCGTTTGTTATAATAGAACATTCAAAAATAGTCAGAAAGTTATTTAAAATACTTTACAAGTTTGAAATATTTACTAATTCAATGGCAGTATTAAGAACGTAACGCTATTGGTCGTGACGTCACGAGCCAGTAAACAGAAACGCACCTATTAGTTCTTTATAGGCGTTTACGATAATTAAATCGTTCCACACCGGTAAAAATGGTTTATCTCCGTTGTATCATAAAAACTATTAATGAATGATATAGAAGGAATACTGGGGATCGGTGTGAAGCGGTTTAATTATCGTAAACAGCTATAATATATCATCACAATATCCAACATGTTCGACGTTATACAAATCAGATGCACTGTATAGTTTTGCAAAACTTGCTTTAACGTTACTAATCGTGTAGGAACAGTTTATTAAGCTATTTAGTAGTGGAAAAAGGATATGTGAAGACTACATCCAACGACTTGCTCAGAGCAAACATTTTTATGGTGGGAGAATTTCTTAAATTGATACGTGATTCAACTTAGCAGAAATCATAGGTGCGAAGATACATGCGTAAATAAATGAATCATGATACTATTTTTAAAGTAGTAGTATCATGAAATGAATAATGTTGCTTATAAAAAAATTAGTTAAATACTGCAAAATTGTTTTTAAAAGTCTAACTACTTATTTTAATTAATTAGGTATTATTTTTTTTTAGATCATAAAGATAGTCCTATGGTGATACTGCTATAGGATATATACAAAGTAAACGGGACAATAATAGTTGTATTGCAAAAGCAAAGATGCCCAGAACACCGAATTCACAATAAAGCATGTATGATGTCATTAACAATAGATGAAATCGTAGAAAGTATTCAGTATTACGATTGTCCGGTATTATTTAGTAATTTATTTGAATTTAATTGTAACGATAATGGTACATATGAAAATTATTGCAATCCAGTGGGCTAAGTATGCGTTAGTATTTTTAATGTGGTTCCTACTGATGTTACGTGTTATTAGAAAGAGGCTCGTTTGGCTACTGTTGGATCTACAATCACATTTATAACATGTAGGATATTGGACATGTATTTATTTGTACAATGAGGTACGAAACATCACTTATATATTTTTTAAAGTGTCACGTGCTATCTGTGTTGTACAAAATAAAACTTCGCCAAAGTTTTCGAGATCTTTACCATTTAAGACCGGCTACCCAACTACCGGCATAGAGCAGTACTGGCTGATGGCGTCACTTAACCACGTGTCGTATTTCTGGTTAAATGACGCCAAATTCGGAAATTCAAATTTTTGAGGCATATGAAAAGCAATAGTGTGTAAAATCACGAATATAGCTTCAACATGTTATATTTTTACAAAAAAAAAATAGGTGAAAGTTCCCAATTATGGGCAAGATTCCTTTCAATTAAGTATATAATATGACGCCCACTGGAAGCACTCAAGAGAACTTCCCTAATGAAAAAAAACAAATACTTTGGGCAGCAATCAGCATTTATATAAGCAGGAATTTCTCATCAAGGTCTGTTACAAAATTGGATTTTGATTCAACAATAAAATTAGCGTAAAATATCAATTTACATGGGAAATTCGTAAAACTGTAGAACATAAGTAAACAAAACTAGATAAACGTAGTTCACATTTAACAGATTATTAAAATTTCTTTCTTTTATGAGACCTCATATCACAAAAATTAGTAAATAAACTAAGTGCAATTCAATCTTCCGTTCTTTAAATTTGTGCTGTGAACAAACCATTTCAATAACTAGAGAGGTACCGTTTCGTTTGTACTGTCTGATTAATCTGGTTTGACCAACAAAAATTGTTTAAAATGATTAGATACAAGTTCATTTTATTTGAAGTACACAGTACATCAAATGCGTTTATTTGCATTAAAACATGCATCTTCCTGTCAAAAACCGCAAATCAGCTATTTGAAGGAGTTCTGAAAGCCTGGGTTGAAAACCTGCCTTCCTGGCGAAGTCACCTATTATATTATAAAATAAACAATGTGTAAAGAAAGTTTGATAATAGTATATTAAAGAACAAGTTTCGTAAGACATGTTTTTATCACATTGGTTCAAATTTAGAAAACAAACCTCGTCGAGGCGAGTTTAATAGAGAACGAGTGTAATAAAACGTCTTATGAAACGAGTTTCTTATATTATTTTATTTATTTGCATGTGTATAGCTTAAAATTTAGGAAAAGGCGCAGTTGGTAACACTAACGTTTTGATCTTGAAATACGAAAGTTTTGTCAATTTTCTATTTGATTTTGACGTTTAATAAGATTAGTTGTTAATGTTACCAATTTTATAAAATAATATATTTCTTGTTCAAATGAAGGCCATTGTGGAACTCAAATTAATTTCATAATGAGCTCATTTCAACACACAAGTAGATAAAGGAGCATTAATAGGATGAGAGTTTGAAGTAAAAATCCTAAATTCGGAAATAACGTTATTGCACATCTTTGCAAAATGCGTACAAAAGAATGCATTATTAAAAGAACCAAAATATTAAATTTGCCGAAATAGGCTTAAATCTACGAATCTCAGCGTCGCTCGAAAACTATCGCATACGATAATTGTGGGATTTCGAACGTAAATTCTCTTTTGCTATTCTAGAAATTTTTCAACGGATAAATTATAAAGGATCTGTAACGGGTGACAGTGTGGCATTCGAAAAATTAGTTTCACGTTCGATACATGCGCACCAATTTTTCAACATTCTCGCAATTCTCGCAGATCCGCAAGTGTGATAGATTATATAAGTGAAAATTAATTGCGTATTTATTTATTGTTAATGTATTTCTTAGATTTACTCTTGTATTAGTTTCCAAAGTAGGTAAGGTAAATAGTATTGACTACGCGCAATTGTGTTATATTAGCCGCAATTGAAGAAGCAGAAATGCTTTAGGAAGGCATGTTACATGCCGTTTGTTCAGATTGCTTAGTTGATATGTGGTAACCAAAAGTAGTGGCATTAACAAGTGTAAAAGAAATTTTGTTCGGCCGGCTTTTTTGTTAGTCGGGAGTCGTAGATCTGACGTCAACGTAGCTCTACTCCATATATTTAACAGTACATAAAAAAGAACACGGCGCCACATCGTCTGCTTGCCTGTCAAGTTATGTTAAATAGCGTTATCGCTGGTAAAATGGTTCGTTGTATATTCAGGACGACGAGAATAATATACAACTAAAACGCTAGGCGTGTTTAATACATAAACAAAAGTAGATAGGTAGTAACTGATGGTCACTTGTAATCGAGCACTCAGTATATGTCGAACACTCAATATATCAAAATTGATTTTATTATTGTAAACGCTAAACATTTATTTAAAATATTTAGAATTGAGAATTTGTTAAACTTTATGTAAAACACTCGTATGTATGTCTGAAATAAATAAATTAAATAAATTGTAACGAAAGAAAAGATGATCAAAATTTAATTAAGGTAAAATGGTTTATTTCGCTCATATAAAATGAATAAAATATTAATTATTTGTAAGCGTAAAGAATTTAGAAGGATGTAAAGGAATGCATGAAAAATAGCAACGTTCTCATCGCAACGATTAATAGTTAACTGTATTTGTTTATGTACAAAAATACTAGAATGAGAAATTACGTAAACTCAGGTTAATTACTTGTGATTATTTAAATTTAAACTATATTGCGTTTGAATAAGCTCACCTAAACGTAATTTATATATTAATAAATAGCTAGATAAAAGTTCGTAGACTACAAGAAATTGACCTTTACAATAACTGTAACTAATTCCAAAAAATGCAAGCAAAACAATGCGTCAAGCACTGAATTTATAATTTTACTTAAGTATATGAATTAAAACATGTAATAGAAATATTAATTTACAATAAGGAAAGTGCCTTAAAAATAATTCAAATATTAATATACGTAAAAATACTCTTCATTATGCGTCATTTTGCGTTGGCTACTGTGTGACGGGAGCCATTAGAGGTTACTAAATTCATTATTTCATTGTAGAAAGAAGCAAGTGAACGATGAGATGAGTAGTGATTTTAATAGATAATAAATCGTAGAAACATTGTGATTTATTCAGGATGTGAAATACGTATAAAAGATATTTTCAGGCGATTAAACAAAATTCAGCATCGAAGTTATAGCGTCAGCTGGTGGACATGGGCCACTATAGACAAGCTCTATGAGGGGCAGTGGCCTAACCAAATGGCTGAATACGTAAGATGTCTTTTAATCTGGACTGGAATGAATCCGTCCCTGAACACTAGGATACAGCATGTCGTCTGGAGGAATATCCTTGACGAAAAGAATAAACACAAATGGGTACGCATTGGTATCCTGAACTGCTTGCTAATGAAGAAAAATGCGATGAAGTTAGAAGGTGTCGTCAGTAAAATTAGTTAACTTACGCTTTAAAGGCAGAACAACAGAAAATATTTTAAACTAGAAAATTTAGAAGTGAATAGTTTGCATTCATATACAACAATGAAATATATTGCTATCGCCAAATGTGTGCTGCTAGGAAATAAGAAGTTATAGAACTGGTTTTTATTAATGCGATCTTCCAAAAATTCTTAAACGACTCGTATCGCTTAAATAAAAATATGAATATAAATGTAAATAATTTGTATCCCTTTAGTTACCCAGTGGCGTACCTCTATTTGTACATTTAATAAAAATAAACGAAATTTTGGTAATATTGGTGTGTAAATATAATAGAGAATCTAAATAAGTGTAAGATATCGAAAGAAATAAACAAAATATACAGGGCGTTCTCTAAAAAGGTAATAGGCAACAAAATCGGTTTCACGTTCGTAAAAGTGCGTTTGACATAGATCACAATAGATTTATAAATATTTTTGGCTAACAAAGCCGGTTGTTCAAGAATTTTTCGGAATATATTGCAATAGGTCTCGACAATCGGCAATCCAATCTTCTTTTGCCCTCGGTATATCATTCAGTACACCTGCACTTTCTTGCCATTGTTTTTGCCTATCCTTTTTAGTAAAATTATTTGAAAATTTTTCACTTATTACTTAAGGAACATTTCTTTATAAATTTGTTTAAGTAATTCTTTTGTTCTATACAAACATAGACAACACTTTTCTCCCCTTTATGCACAATGATGTATTGAATACAAAATACAATACAAAACATTTGGTACTTTAGCGCACTTAATTCAAAATACAATTATATGATTGATGTTACGAAAAATCAAATTATGACATTATTATTATCCGGTATGTATAGAAAGCTATCACCTAGTATTTAAGAATACAAATTCTAATGAAACCAGTTTTGCATGCGACAACACATTCGATATCTATTATTGTCATTAAATTATCGAACGAACTCGGGAATAGATCCCAGCACGCAAAATACTGGTGTAGCGAGATTTTAGGCTCCAAAAGCAATGATCGATATGTAGAAGAAGCCTGAGCTGATTATCGACCTCGTGAGCACACTTAACTTTCAATATAAAATTCCTAGAAAGCAAAACTTACACTGAAGATGGTATAAAACTAAATTTAGTTGAAAAGAAAACAATCAACACAGAAAATTAATTTTTGTGTACGAAAACTTTTTGACCGCAACAAAACGGTTTTGGTATTCGTCTGGTTTGTTTTTAATTTGACCTTGGTTGAATTTTAATACAACTCGTAAACTACTAAATCGAAACATAATTAATAATTATCAAAAAAAGGCTCTGCAAAAAAACAAAAAACGCAAACGTTGTCAAATACTTTATATTAATTCAATAATTGAACAAGAATGCTGGAACTAGCGAATTCAATTCTTTTGAGTTTATTTAGTTTAATAACGAAATTTTCATTATGCGGCGAATGAATTTATTATGACTAATGTAAATAGGTTTAGATCAAATTAGAATTATTTTCCTTGGCTAGCGATTCACTTATCCCAACGTTGATTCCATTATTAGAAGCATTTCTGAAAGGCTTCTTTCGGGAAGATCTTCAGCTGCTCAATGTCGAAAATGGTGCCAAAACAATTTCCTTTCAGCATAGTTTTTATTTTTGGAAAGAGCCATAAGTCGCATGGTGCTAACTCCAGCGAGTAAAAGTGGATGTGGACAGACAGGAACCTTTTTCTCTGCCAAAAACTGGCGGGTCAAAGCGAGGTGTGGCATGACGCGTTGTTGTGATGAAGAACGAAGCCACTAGCCCATTTTATGGTCTCTTTCTCCGTACATCGTGGAAGCATTTCTGGAAGGCTTCTTTCGGAAGAATCTTCAGCTACTCAATGTCGAGAATGGTGTCAAAATATTTTCCTTTGCGCACGGTTTTTATTTTTGGGAAGAACTAGAAGTCGCATGGTGCTAAATCCGGCGGGCAAGGGTGGATTTAGACAGACAGGAACCTCTTTCTCGGCCAAAATGATGAAGAACGAAACCATTGGCCCCCATTTTTTTGGTCCCTTTCTGCATACATTGTTTCACAAACGTTGTAATACGCCCTTGTAAAATTCTGAATTTACAATTGTTCCCCTTGGGACGAATTCTGATCGCACTATGCCTTCACTATCAAAAAAAATAATTAGCATGACCTTCACGTTCGGTGTTGACTGACGTGTCTTCTTTAGGCGAGGAGAACCACTAATTTTCGTTTCAGGATCATATCCAAACACCCAACTTTCATCTCCAGTGGCCATGTACACCGCCTACTGCAAAACAATCCTTCAATTCTGTGCAAACTGACACGCGAATTCCCTTTTGTTTGTCTGTTAAAAGTCTGCGTACAAATTTAGTACTCACTCGTCTCATTTGCAAATTATCGGTTAAAATGCTTTGCACGTATTCGTAAGCTGTCGAATAGGCAATCCCCTGCTTAAACGAATCATTTTTGCCACTCTTTGCACGTTTTTGAGGTCGTAAAACATCCCGATCGTTGCTTGGCTTCAACCGACTCATTTTCGCTTTTAAATCACTCACACCACCTGTAAACACTCTTAAGAGTCACCACATTATCCCATACACTAATTTGAACATTTCATGAGCTTCTTTGGCACTTTTTTGCAACTTAAAACAAAACTTAATTTTAACACATTCATGATGAACGACAGACATAGCAACACGGCCTCAGTCTTTCTGCTCTAGAAGCTGACTGACAACTCATAACTTGTTGACTATCACAAACGACCAAGCTATTGGACTTATTATTTCAAATGGTAGTAACTTTAGCAGTTGCTACTATAACAATTCATTCAACGTATTTTATTATGCTTCCCGTAATTTTACAAACGTGACAATAACGCTTTTTCAAAGTCGCTTTTAGTTCACAAATTCTAACTTATAGGTGGCGTCTCAGAAGATTATTTTCGATACGATAAAATACTTCATCTTGGTTTTAAAGTCCAAAGAAAAACATATTGCTTAACTTATTATTCTAAATTTATTGATAGAAGTCAATTGCATCAAAGTGCAATGTATTCATTTCCTTTTAATTAGTGAATATTGTAAATTTTGTGTATGATATTTATTAAAGTTAATGAATATCGATTGTAATAATGGAAAGTTTACGAAGAAAGCAGACATATTTTAATTGATCTAATAAATATTGATTTTTAGATATAATGAGATTAGAATTGGCAGTGCCTTTACCAATTGTGAATGATAATAAATTGTACGATGTGATATAATTGTGGCAACTAAAGTAAAATAAATTCGGCTGGCATCGTTGCTTATCTAAGAATGCGATTATCGACGATAAAGTTATAATTTTGTCTGTCAATCTACGAGGCAAATTAATTAAATCGATCTACTGTTTTGAATAGAAATTTAAAGAGAATCTGAAGTGGTTATCTTTTTGGCGTTTGTATTATTTCAATCTTCAAATTGCTATTATCAATAATATTTTATATTTTCTTTGGAGTTTTAATAAATTTAAAAATCAAACTATAATTATTTTCTGTATTGTTTCTTTTTAGAATTCAAATAGTAAACTTTAATGTCATATACATTTTCCGTTATACTACAATGTTTGAAACATTTTTAAACTAATCGAATCATTTCTTTAGTAGGTTGTGTATATCGTAAATGCTAATTTTCATTCCTAAATATAATCTGGTTTAAAGGTACGTGACGTGTTTTTTAAGTAAGTACCGTTTTAAAATTAAAAAAAAAACAAGTAAACTTCTCTTAACAATTTTATTTTTACATGAAACCCTATACCTTAACCAACTTTTCTACATCATTTCCACCAATATTGAGGCATTTGTGGTATCGTACAATCAAATTTTGAATCTCATCCTCATAGAACTCTGCCGCGAACTGGAAACTTGAGGAAACTCATCAGATAACGATGAAATCGTAAAGCGTCTGTTGTCATTCATTTTTTCGTCAACCTTCTGAAGCAAATCTCAAGTAATGACAGAAGATCACCCACTTCGTTCCTCATCGAGAACATTCATGCGGCCATTGTTAAAAGATCTAACCCATTTCCGTACGATTCCTTCATTCATAATGTTGTCTCCATACACTTCACTGATCTAACGATAACTGTCGGCCTATTTAATACCTTTAACGCTAAGAAAATGAATTACGGCGCGTATTTCACAGTCGACGGGATTCCCGAACAGCGGAGGCATTTTAAATAATGAGAAACAAACGTAAACACGGTCGAATCTTTCAGTAATGGTGTATGTGGCTTGTCAACAAATGTAAGTACACAGCGCTCAAGCGTGGAAAGCCGCCGCAGTGCTCACATTGGCAGAATTTCAAAATGGTACTTAATTAAAAAACACGCCTCGTATTTGACCTTACGAATAATTTGTTTTTTTAATTGGTTTTGATTGTTTTGACTATATACTTGAAGTTCCCTATTATTTTGTGTTATCAACAATTATGCTTGCAAGAATCGTGTCGCTCGACCAGATACTGTCTCATTATAGCTATATATTTGGTAAAATAACCAGCTTAATGTCAACATTTTACAACTATTGTAAGACCATATTGTCTATTATCTTTCTTATTTGTAATTGGGAATGTTTAATTAAAAACTTTGTTAACCAACTTGTTGTTTCTTATTTGTGCAAATATTACTCCCTACAAAAAGCTACGAAGCACCTTTGTCTGTATTCACTATATTATTGTTTTCGATCTGGCTCAAAAGGCTCGGCGTCCATAATTATCAACAAACTAAAGTGCTTAGCATCATGAAATTTGTATAGTTTCATGAACGTGTGGATAATTTTGGTTCTAAATTATAAGAAAGCAGAGCTACAAGCTGCGTAAGTCAATGAAAATTATAGTACATTTCTGATTCGCGATGGACAGTATACAGTCACGTCTCGCTGATCTTGGATTTTTTTAATAATATTTATCCAATAGCATGTGATCATTTAAATTTCAGTTCCCAGTAGGCTATGAAAAAAAATTCAAGTAATGGCTTAATCTATTCTGAGTAACAATTATCTGTCAAATTGACGATTTGAATTTCTCATATTTTACAGAACGTCTTCAAAAATTTAAAACGAAGCGTTCACAAATGTGTTTAATACATTTGTCATCATTTCCTATTTTAATTTAATAATAACGCTCTTCCCACCAAATTTGTTGACATAATTTTCATGTTATGTATTGGCTTTGGTTGGCCTGCATGTGTCTAAGCTACGGTTCTACGGAAAAATTTCATAGCCCACTGAAAACTGAAATTTAAATGATCGCATGTTTATAATCTCTATTATGACGACTGATTGTTATGCATTAAAGGCAGTGCAATTTTCCTTTAGGAGTTTTGAATTATTTTTAACAGATCTCATGAATGAGGGTCTCCCGTGATATGCTATTGTTTTGTTGTTTCTCGTTGGAGAAATTTATTTTATGGTTCTGTACCTACCAAGATCAAAGCTCTATTTTTCTTCATGCGGCCGCTTCATTAGTAAAACTGTTCCTAGTTTGCCGATCAATGTAGAACGGACAAGAAATTAAACATAAGTCCGAGGCATATAAATTGCAACACCAAGAAGGAGTAGGAATTTTTTAATCAAAGTCAGTAAATCTGTTGGGCTGACATTAAGTAATAATTGATTAATGTCATAGCGTCACATTTGACAGTTGTTATACCTTTTGCTAACTTTTTCGGTCTGTGTTCTTCGTACGATTTGTTGTTCTTTTTCATTGTTAATTAACATTATTTTGGTTGTTGTGCTTTTGTTAACGTATTTTATTTGTTTCATCGTTCCTAGAGTACGGAAACGACAGAAGTCAATTAATGGTTTGCGCGAAGCTGGTTTTTCATTTGGGGAAATTGCTAACCATGTAAATCGAAATCTATCTACTGTAATGCAAATGTGTCTTGCATGGTTTGAAGATGGCTAGGAACATCGTAAAAGAGAAACAGGGGCTTCAAGAAGAACGAGTGAGCGTCAAGATCGTTGTTTAAGACAACTGGCATTTAGAGAACGATTTTCCTCTACACGGGCATTTGGTGACCAATGGTTTGGTGAAGAAGGTTGCCTTGTAACCCTTAGAACAGTTTATCGCCGAATTCGAAGTTTTGGGTTAATATCATATCGTCCGCAACTTGTGCTTCCTTTGACTCCAGAACATTGTTAGCAAAGGTAACAATGGTGCAACGAACGATCTCATTGGAATCTTGAATGGCGTCGTGTGGTCTTCAGTGACGAATCTAGATTTTATTTAGAAATGCACAACGGTCGTATGAAAGTCAGAAGCAGACGAAATGAACGACAAAATCTTCAATTTACAGTTGACAAGTACGTACACCGCACTGTGGTTGTTATGATTTGGGGTGCGATTACTTATAGTAGCAGGTCTCCTTTGGTGTTCATTCGAGCCAATATGACATCACAACGGTATATTGCGGAGATGGTTGGAACACGTCTTCTGCCATACTTACAAGAGCTCGAAGATCCATTATTCCAGCAAGATAATGCACGACCACATGTAGCAAGGTTTTCCTTGAACTTCTTTGAGCAGGCCCAGATTCATCTTTTGCCCTGGCCTCCAAGATCTCCAAATATTTCTCCCATTGAACATGTATGGGATATAATGGGTAGAAGGTTGCGAAATTTGCAGCGTCCTCCTTTGACTTTGGAGGCCTTGAGACATGAGGTGCAACTTGCATGGGAGGCAATACCCCAAGACG